>WMED01000143.1:0-43142 GCA_019650415.1 Pipa parva
CTCTGCATGCCTGCCCTCCTGCCATTCCTCCCCATGCCTTCTCCCCTCCTCTCCCTCCTGTCACCCTTCCCCTGCCTGCACCCCTTCTGCCCTTACTCCAGCATTCCAGCGATGCGCTTCCTCTCAGCATTTCTCCACAGTGAAGTAAGTTGAATGCAACAGCATTCCTTGGATGCTTCGGGTCTTGCCGACAGCTGCCAAATCCATGGTAAATAGAGCCGACAAGACCCCAAGCAACCAAGGAGCACTGTCGCATTCCACTTACCTGAGTGTGGAGAAGCGCTTAGAGGAGATGCATTGCTGAAATGCTGGAGGAGCTGAGTCATCCGCATTTTCTTCAACTTCTGCAGGGTGCCTGGAGGGTGGGGGGCTGTCTTACTTGCACCCTTCTTCCCCCGTGCCCCATAGCAGCTGTAGGGGAAAGTATTTATGAAACATTCCTATCTGTACCAAGTTAAATGACAAATACAATGGTCGAATACCACAAACTAAAGTGTCAAGTATATGACTTTTTGTATGTATTTGTTTGTATAAATCTACAGATGTTTTCTACATTTAATAAGCATAATAACTTAATTAGTATATCATTAAATGCCCAGGGAGATTTGACACTTTTCAACAAAACCTTCATAATCATTAAATCTGTTTTGCCTTAGTTGTATTTATTAATTTAAAAATATTACAGAGCTATTTCTAATTTTAAAGACGGGAATGCATTTAACATGTTACTTTTTGATTTCTACTGAGAACTATGTCATATTTTACAAGCTTGATAAAATATTCTGCATTACTGATCTTTATTTGCTTAAACAAAATAGCAATTCAATTCTTAACGAGGCTGTAACTTTAGCGAAAGCTGAAGAAGGTGTTAGGGAGACATGCAAGAAAAGGTAAAAGGGGTGAAGAGCTGCAAATTGGAAACTTACATAAAATTATCCATAATATTTAATTCTAAATAGGTCATTTATACAATTTCATTCAGGCAGACCTCAAGCAGATTGCTTGTGTTAAAAGTCCATTGATTAAACATTCTTTCAATTTTAGATTTATTTCTGACTCCAAATTGGTAATTACCCTGGTTAAATCACAAGACATCAAATAGAACATAACAATTACAATTATGCTTACCATTGGGTATGGATGTATATTTTTATTTGTGAAGCATCACTAGGTTACACAGCGCTATGCTTGACTAAACAATGTCATTTTGTGGTGACGGTTACACTTTAAACATACTTCGGCTTGGCGAGGCGTATCGAGTGGTCGCGAGGTGAGCCAAAGTACCTCTAAAGCGTTCGCTGATCTCCAAGTGCAGGAGACCAGTGAGCGCGTACCCGAGTCGGCAAAGTGATGAGAAGCTTCGCAAGGGTACTTCAATCTTTCCTGAATTACCCCCTAACTGCTTGGCCATGACTGAAACAAGAGGATGAAAGTCCCTGCCCTTTAGAGCTTGCAATCTAAAGACGAGGAAGACTCACATAAACAGATAGGAAGGTAACAAGTGCAGTAACAAAGCATCAGATTATTAGCCTATAGGTGCCAATTTAATAAGAAAACAATGTAGAGGGGAATTCATCAACAGGCTCAAACCATACAATGACCTAGTAACCCATAGCAACCAATCAGAAGTTGGATTTCATATTTCTGTCTCTCTCAGTAAATGTTAACTGTTTGATTGTTTTTTTGTGTGTTGTGTGGGTTACTAGACCAACATAATAAATTGCCCTTGTTGATTAATTCCCCTGTTTGTGTTTTTTACTAGACAAAACGGTAATGGATATTTCTCTTGGTTTCTCTTTTGAATACCATGTAGCGTTAGCAATAGCTTTGCATATTGGGTTTTAATAAGCTATTATTGTTTATAATGGTGTTGCTTTTTCTTTATATATATATTGTTTTTTTTAATAAATACAGTTGTGCTTCTCAATAACAAAACTCTGACATATGGTATATGTAGTATACTATCATATACTCTTGAAAATTTCCAATAAATCACAATAAAGCCTAAAGCTATTACAGTTCTAAGGAAGTCATCATCCCAGAAGCTACTACATCTTTTCCAGGCACTACAATAATAGCTGCTCCACAACAAAAACTATGTCCACAGTAATTAATTCAGTGCCCTTTTCTTTTCATATCCTCCCCAACAGCAATATAAACTGGAGCCATAAATTGGTATGACATTTATACTAGGATTTGAGATATGTGCTTTCTAAAAAGGAAATGCATCTTTTTGATTTATAGGATGTCAATTTTGTATCTTATTTCTGAATGATTACATGGTATCCCTTTCAGCTGATTTCCAGTTATTTGTTTAGAAACAGCTGCTTCAGATCTGTAGTTAGTTATCACCACCATAAAGTTAAATGGATTATCCTCATAGAAACAAGAAGACCAGATAGGATGAATGTGTGATTGTTAATAGTTCAACCCCACACTTAAATGAGTATAACCAGACACTACCATAATCATATATAAACATGTGATATATAACAGTAAGGGTTGTACAAACGGCACAATTATTGCTTTCCTTAAAGGAACAGTATGGCCAAAAATTAAAAAAAATAATTATTTTTGTCACTTAACAATTTTTATTAAATGCATTTTTTATCAATTTAAAAAATAATAATAAAATCCTTACCTGTAAAGAAGTGCTGTACAACACTTCTGTGTTGTAGACTCCATCTTCAATTTCTGCAGGCGACTCTACGGTGTCCCGAGTCTCCAGATCCCTACTAAGATGTGCAGTCCTATATCAAATGGGAGAGCGTGCATGTCATCAAGGGAGGACGAGTTGATGACATACACGCTCTCCCATGCGACATAGGAAAGATGCAGATGCGGAGCTTCATCATCAACACGGCTGGAGAGGCCTGCGCATCTTAGAGGGGATCTGGAGACTTGGGACGTTGTAGCAGAGAATGAAGATGGAGTCTACAAATGGAAGTGCTGTACAGCACTTCTTTACAGGTAAGGATTTTATTATTTTTTTAAATTGATAATAAAATGTATTTAATAAAAGTTGGTAATTAGCATAAATAACTAAAAGTGTTTTTTTTTTTTTTGGCCGTTCTGTTCCTTTAACACAAAATAGGATTATTTGCAACAAAACATGCTGTTGTCCACATGTAGAATATTTTCATTTAGCATAATTCATTGTCTTAGGAATATGAGCAGTAACATAAACCCTTTAATATGATTTATTCTTTAACACTTATTTTAAATTCCATTTTTTACTTTAAAATATACAAATAGAACATTGCAGAATATAAAAATCAAGAGAAACTGCGTGTAAAAACGTTACTATTCATTCTTTTTCTGCTCAGATATGTTTAAGTACATGAAGGCAGGGCCAGGGCAAAGATTCATGGTGCCCTAAGCGACAGTGGCAAAATGCACCCTCACCAGCAATATGCCCTCCATAGTGCCCCATTGCAGTTCCTCCCCCATAGTCCCCTACACAGTACAGCAGTTTCCCCCATAGTGCCCCATGCAGTGCATCAGTACCCCCATGTAGTGCCCTACAACACATCAGGTGAATAGGTGCAAGGTAGCGTCACTCACTGCAGTTTTTTTAAGCTACCCAAACCTCCCCTTTCCCTAAACTCTGTTGCCCCCATCTCATTCTGTGCTGCCCCAGACCACCCTTCCCCTGTTTTTATCTATTAAATCTGTTGTCCTCTACAAAATTTTCAATAAATTTTAGTTAAAATTTTTTTTTGTATTTTTTCAACTTAATTTTTTTTAATGCATGTTTTCATTGCTGGTATTAGCCCTCTATTTAATAATATAGCAAGCAAACCTTTCTTTCTAGTGAAAATGCTCCCTTCAAAACAACATTAAACAAGTGTCCACAATAATGTTACTTCCTTTAGTCACTTCCTCATGATGCAAAGTTAGCAAACATATCTGTATGCTTTATATTTTACCGGTACACTAATCTATTATAAACTTCCCTGTCCTGGAATCACATTATCCATAGTAACAACAGCACCAATATGTTCTAACTAAAAACACAGACTGAATCCCAGCAAGCAGAGTGAAAATAAAGGCTTGACTTTGCATCATAACAATTGTGTGTTTTCAATAAATTATTTTCCTCATCAGTGAACACTGTTATAATTTTCATATGAGCAACCCACATTCCAAAGAATGGATTAATAAGAAAATAATATGTAATTTTAATTGTATGCTTATTGTATGTTTGTATTTATTAATTTATACATCACTACTATATTATGCAGCACTTTACAGAAATTCATCATGCACTTCAGTCCCTGCTCAATGGAGCTTACAATCTAGTTTTCTTATTGTCACACACACATAGACAGACACAGATGTGTGTTTTTGGATTGTGAGAGGAAACCGGAGTGCCTGGCAGAACACCATGCAGGTGCCGGGAGAACATACAAACTCCATGCAGATAAAGTCCAGGGTTGAATTAAATCCAGAACCCAGTGCTGCTAGGTATTAGTGCTAACCACTGAGCCACCGCACCGCATTTATTGTTATAAATTGTTTACATTTATTCTACTGGTCCAGTCAGAATAAAAAATGTTCCTTATAGTCATAGAATGATATCCTTGATCATTTTTTTCCATTTATGGACTGAATAAATCCAGCACTTCTTAATGCTACACAAAAATAATATTTGCACTGAGACTACACTATAAAAGGATAAAGCTAATTATATATATATATATATATATATATATATATATATATAATTTACATATATAATATTAGTAATACATTGATTGATTACAAATAGTATATTAATAATATACTAATAGTTATATTTAAAATACTCTGTAATTTTGAATGTATTGTGCTCGTATAATGGAGAATATTGCTAGAAATTATACTTTATTTTTAAATGGAAATTACACTATTTTTACACAACTTCTGATTGCTGAAGAAGGTTACATCTGCAAACTGCAGCTTCTATCTTATCAAAGTTCATTAATGCAAGGTAGGGATTTTCATCAGCAACTGTGACGCCAATTTGTTATTTCACACAGAGAAAACAAAACTCCTCCCTTTTATCACACATGCAGAATCCGAGAGACACCCAGAAGCCTTTGCACATTTTACTTCAAGTTTCTCAATTTTATAACAAAGATTTGAAGCAATTTCTTCATGTATCCAGTAAAAATTGATTTAAGCAATTAAATACCTGTTTTATGTCATGTAAATAAAAAATTCCACGTTACTTCACTGCCATAGTCTGAGTGATATGTAAATGGTGTATCCAAATCAATAAAAAAAAAACAGAAGTACACACAAAAAATAAAATAGTGTAGTATCATTTATATAAATATGGGTGAAATTTAATAAACTCGGAAAAGCCCCGATTTCGCTTTTCCAAGTTTATTCTTGTGAGATCTCAGAAGTTTCTAGCAGTAAATATTAAAATCTGTAAAGAAGCGCAAAAAAGACACTAATGGTGCCAAATCATATGAGATAAATTAAATATTTAGAAAAGACAAAACGTCCCAGCAGTAAGGTGGTGTGAGAATGGATTCAAACACCAATAAATGTGAAACACACACACACCGACCCCCATGGCCATGCTTTATGCTCACCAGAAATATGAATAATTCCAGCATGTAAATTTAAATCATAGAAGACCTCTTGAATACCCTCTATGGCCTCATTTGGTCTCAGCAAAAAATGAGATGCAGCATGAGATCACCGCAGAGAGTGATAGATGGATTCCAAGTGTTCCAACCAATGTATAAGCCGAATTCCAGCAGAATCATATAAAACCAAAAAGAATCCTCATGGTGCAGTATGACTTTATTTATACAATGATAAAAAACGAAAAGGTACTCACAATGTCGAGAGATAAAATAAACGTTTCTCTAAAAGTCTGTATAGACCGGATGAAAGAAATCATAGGTTGGTCTCTATCATCAAGAAAGTCAAAACCGTATAATTGGGACAAGAAGAACACCGGGGCCTCCCCTCTACGCGTTTCGCCGATTTTGTGGCTTCTTCAGGAGGATAACAGGATGCCTATTTTTCTATATATGTTACGAACACGGCAGTCCATGTTTTTCCTCCAGTTGAACATCTTTCTAAAAGCGTCATGTCTTTTGAGGTTTCCCAATACAAGAGAAGAATGCACTTTTCTTTGGTTGGACCTTCTACAACTCACGAGATTCTCAAGCGGAGTGTTTGGAAACCTACTTGACTACTTGACTTTGATCTATCTGCAGCTCTGTTGCTTACATTGATGCCTTGCAAATTTAAATCCCCATGATTAAGACATGTCTCCACTGTTCAGTCTTTTCTGTCCACTGAGCCTCTCTTTCCATATAAATATAAAGGTGTTTTATTTTTTTAACAAGCAGATATAATAATCTTCCCCAACTTCTTAACAACTATGTGCATTTTTACCCATAAAGCTTTAGGCATATCTCTAATCCCAGCAATTATTTTTTTTCTTGTGTACTAGGCTTCAGACCCTATTTAACTTGCAGACATATGCCTCCACCACTTATATTTACTGGATTTCTCCTAAACAAGGAATCACTTCCAATATTAACAGTTCAATCATGAGACCATATTTCTGTGACAGTAATAACAACATATTGCTCATTAAATACTGTTAACTCAAGTCCCCTGATATGATTCTTACTGCAGTAAATGTGCATTTTATTTTTGCTGATCGGAGAGCAATCCATCATGCCACTGACTTATAGCGCCAACAATACTTTGTTACTTTAATATAAATACCATTATTTATACTCACATCTCCCCCTTTTTCATCTCCCCGATCTCATCTACACTTTCTTTCTACTTTACCAATCCAGGTAAAACGGAATACCTTTCCTGAGTTTTGTACTGTCTCTTAATCTTGCACATTGTACCCTCACTGTAGATAATGTATAATTTTATTTATAAAGCGCCACAAACATACTCAGCGCTGTACAGTTCAGAATAAAAATAAAATACAGACATGGGAAATGGCATTAAACAATACAGTATAAAATCATATCACTTTAAGTGCTATGTTTGAAGTTGACACAAGAGGTTGGAGATTCCTGCCCTGTAGAACTTATCAAAAATAATCACAATTCATAAACATTTATCCCAAAATATATCTTTTTTAAGATCACAAATTAGCAACTAGAAATACATTGTGAAGCTTATTCATCAATAAAACTAAATTCACATTACTTTGGCTTGCTATACTCTGACAGATGCAAATGTGCTACTCCATAATTACTAAGTAGAAGATTCCCATACTGAACAAACAGTATTAAACACTATTTCATGCATAGTCAGGTGTAGCCAGTTGAACATTAGCAGGCGAATAGTGATGCAAAGTTAATCAAGCAAAGTGACGTCATCTTTACAATGTTACTATAACTTTATATAGTGAATATTACATCCCTTTCTATGTCATCATATTCCTAGTTCATGTTGTCACTTGGCCACTATTTTTTCTTTGGCATTTGATTGTACAGTCACCTTATTGTACACTTGAGCCCTGCCATCAGCCTCCTACTTTGCCAGTTTGATTTGGCAAAGTCAAAGAGGTAAATTCAGAACAGTACACCTTGCTGAATTTGCCACTTCGATGAATTCACGCAAACTAATGTGAAGAGTTCTGTATGTCTGTGACCATCGTAAGGTGTTGAATTGATCATGAATTCACAACATCACAGAGACTGACAAATAAGGGGGTAATTCATCAAGAAGCAAAGTGAGCTTCGATCAGTTCGGCTCACTTCGCTAATAGTAGTATGCACATGCTGATGTCCTGTACGCGGACATCAGCATGCGCATTAAAGGTATTCCCATCTCTGTGAGAGCAAAAGAGTTGCCTTTCCGAGACGGGAATCCCTTTAATGCGCATGCTGATGTCCGTACACAGGACATCAGCATGTGCATACTACTATTAGCGAAGTGAGCCAAATGGATCGAAGCTCACTTCGCTTTTTGATGAATTACCCCCTAAGTGGAGTTGGAGAAGTAGCAAATAGATGTGAATTAGAACCAATTTGGACTTTTAGAAATAAGCCCCTCATTGTTGCTTTCAAGTACAAACATGCTGATTACATAGTACACAACAAACAAAGTAACCAGATTCGGAAACCTGTGTAACTCTATAAAGTCTACTGAAATTGCCATCCTATTGCTCAAGACTGAAGGGGGTTATTCACTAAAGTCCGAATTGTTGCATAAAGGTGCGAATTTGCCAGATAAAGACAGTCGCAATAGGCTGCTACTGTCGCAGTTGCATCTTTATAATGAGAATATTGTCACAGTCAAGACTTTATTATGGGAAAATTGTCACAATCTTACATTTAAAAAACTGTCACGACTTTACAATGGGGAAATTGCAGCGGATTTGTGATGGGAATCCGCTGTTTGTGAATTCGACAGTCAAATTCGCACCTTAGTGAATAATCCCTTGAATCCGAATCCTTAAGGCTTAATATCAATTAAATATTTTTGCATCTTCTCATGACTGTGAATTTCTTTGAGATTTTTCTTTATGTTGGGTGTAATGGGTGAAAACATTGAGCAAAAAGGGTAATGCGGAGTTATCCTTCACCCGACGTTTTAGAATGTTGCAATATTAATACTTTTTTTTTCAAATAAATATTTGACAAAATAAACTAATTAAAAAAAAAGGCAAAGAACAATATTTTAGTAAAAACTTCACCGAGCAAAAATCTTTCCATTTTCTTTTGTCCGAAAGGTTAGTGAAACTGTTTCCTATTCACTGAACTATGAACATTGTTTTTTTTTTATAAACAAACCCCATTTAATAAAACTGATATACATTTTTGTTTGAAACTGGAATGTATTAAGCACGCTAAATGAGTTATAACGGGTACAATTTATTACAATGTGAAACCCTGCTGATGTTATAATTACAATAATCAGCACACCCCCTGCATGTTGCATCTTTACAAATCTTAAAACCCAAAAGTGGAACCTTTGTGAAAAAAAATTCAGAACCTAAAAAAAAAAACTGTTAAATGGCAACGGAGTCAGAAACAAAACACAAGGGTCCAACCCATCTCCATGATATATTGAAGTTCTAACCTTGACTAGTATCCATACTGCAACGATTTGCTTCCTACTTTAGTATGCAAATCCCTTTTCAAAACTGTCAATTGCTCAGTGGCGTTTACAGTCAGAAGGAAACAAACTCTTTTTTCATAACAATAAGCTCAGTGTCTAACTTCATGTACTGGGTATGGTTTTATGATTATTAAGCTTTGAATTACAATAGAAGGAAGGAAAAAAAATATTCAATCCTCATAGCAGCAAACACTCAAACAGACCCCTAAAGCACTCTGCACAAGCAAATGGCAAGTAAAAGAACATTTATATTTAGTATTACATTGAGTACTGAGAAAATGAAATCTCTAAAGTTCAGGTGCTGTAGGGGATATAAATCATTCCAATCTCACCTGTGTCTTAGAAATTCTATTCACCATAATATTTTAAATGGCACATTACATCTGCACAATCATTTATATACTTGTTTCGGGTAAATTCCTTTTGAACAAACTGAAATATATATGAACTGCCATCAACTAAGAACTGCAAATTGTCTTACATGTTTTAACCCTGAATGTTAGTTCCCCCCCTCCTTTCCATTTTGTGTGTTTAAAACTGATTAATGTGGATTTGCAGAGCTGTATCCTTCGCTACAACGATTTGCAGAATGTATATTTGAAATAAATACAGAAATCAGGAACAGAATCCGAGTTATTGATAGCTTACTCATATATTTTTTTTTTTTCCTTTAAGAATTTTTAAGCCCATTGATAAAAGTCTCTGGGCTTAATTCATCAAAGGGATCACAGTAGCAGAATATCGCGACTGTCTTTATCTGGCAAATTCGCACCTATACGCAACAATTCAGACTTTAGTGAATAACCCCCTTAATCAGGTTTCTGCACCTTGTACAAGTTTAAAGATAGCACCTTTACACCAAGTAGCAGTTTCCTATACAGTAATGTACTGTATTGTAGTTCATTCTTTGTTTAAAGGAGATCTATAGTCAGATTACATCTTTATATATGCAGTGCTATACCTTAGTACTTCCCAGTAGATGTTTCATCTGAAGCAGAATGATTTATTACACAGCACTCAAAAACCCCCGCACCAGGAAATGTGTGTGATGTAACTGCTAAACATGAGAAGAAAAAGCTGCAGGACTGCTATAGGTTAAGCAGTGTGCTGACCTTTTGGCCTCATCAATCATTCCTGGAATGCTGGAGATTACAGAGGAAAGTTAACTTGTGCGCGCCTGTTACATTACACATTAAGAAAAATGTCAGAGGGGGTACCTTTTCATGGAAAACTGGCCAATACATGTCACACACACATTTCCTGGTGCAGGAGTTTATCAGTGCTGCCTCCTCAATCATTCTGCTTCATATGTAACAACTACTGGGGAGAAACACTTCTCACTAAGATATAGTACTGCATATGTAAAGATGTAATTCGACTATAGTTCCCCTTTAATCATAGCTAGAGAGGGGCAAGATGAAGCTGCTTTTCAGGATGCTCAAACATCTTTAAAGTGTTAATTTAAAAAATATTTTAGTTTTTGTGGTTTTATATGCATTCAGATGCAGTCAGGACCACTTTGAATCATCCTATTTAATGCTATATACTAACAAATAGCACTGTAATGCTTTTAAAATTATGTTTTTTTTTAAATCTCCCAACTCAAGCAAAATACCTATGAATTAAAAAATCAATAAAATTATTCAAAGTCATTATGAATATTAAAAGTCATTTTATTGAAGCAATAATAATTATTAAAAACTACATTTAGTTTTTCCACAGAGGAAAAGCTATATTACTTGTTTAGAATGGAATACTATAACATGTTTTAATGTTAAATTATAGTAAACATGAAAAGTTCATTGCTTCTTTTGAGACTTTCAGATAATATATTTTTAGCTGTGCCGAACAAACAATGAGGGGGTTATTCTCTAAAATCCGAATTGGCGCATAAAGGTTGCCATAGACTGCTACTGTCACAGTCGTGTCTTTTTTTAATGAGAATGCGACAATATTTCCATAGTAAAGTCGCAGGTGCAACTTTAAAATTACAGACAGGTACAGGAGTGCCGCGCTCTACTATATAATGAAGCACTAAAAGAACAATCAATGGTTTATCAATGGTTTATTCATTATTTACCACTAATAGGGATCTTATATGAGCCCCCCACACTATACTATCCTGGATAAAAACAGTGAATAATTGGCATGAAGAATTATATCCATTTTATAGGTGACAGCAATTATACTACATCACTTCCAGTTTTTCAGCCTAACCTTGGTGAGAAACCAGTTTGAAAAAGGGTATATAAAGCCCTTAATGGCACAGTAACCCCTTTCAAGCAAAATTTGACCACACTCCCTGAGGAAGCCTGTAAGGCGAAACATGTTGGAGTACCTTCTTTTTGAGTATCCACACATGCGCATACGTTCTTTACTTATGTAAGTGTAATTTTAACTTTTATTAAAATGTAACTATTCACACTATTGTGAGTTTTTTCTTGTAGGGAGTTAACCTTCCTAACAGCGGGCTCAAGACGATAGATTGAACTTCAGAGAACAAAGCACCAGATGTCATCAAGGTTGGGATTACACCTCAAAGCAATCCACTGTTTCATTTCAGAAAAGGATTTATCTTGTATTAGAATGTCCTGCACTATTGTTCCCCTTTCTTTTCCACCCAGAGGAAAGCGTGGCACTCCTGTACCTGTCTGTAATTACACACTCCAAAGGATTAAAAAGTCGTTTTTATTGCCACCACATGGGTAAAGTTAAAAATGAAATAAAATCATGCCGCAATGCCTACGCGTTTCGCGGATGCCATGATTAAGCGCAAGCCGCGAAACGCGTAGGCATTGCGGCATGATTTTATTTCATTTTTAACTTTACCCATGTGGTGGCAATAAAAACGACTTTTTAATCCTTTGGAGTGCTGGAAAACTTTCTATGTTTGCTGCAATGGTCCACTATTTCCGGGCACCCATTTGACTTGTCTGGGGGATTGAGCGGCGGTGCTGGCTGTAAGTATATCTTAACAGCATTGGTTTTTGTAATTACACACTACCAATACTTGTGCAAACTGAGAAGCAAGCTGATAACCTGGGGAATGGTCTCATAAAAGACCTACGTCACCACCGACGCCTATTACCATAAGCGCAACTGTTCAATATAAACTCTTAAAGCAACTTTAAAATTGTCGCAGTTGTGACTTTACGATGGGAGAATTGTCGCAGTTGCGGATTTGCTATGGGAATCCGCTGTTTGAGAATTTGACAGTCGAATTCAGACTTTAGGGAATAACCCCCTAAATCTAAAACACAACTAATGGCAGCTGCTGAAACAAATGTTATTCAAACAGATGTGGGCAAAGTAAGCTCAGATCCAAAAACCCATAAACACTAATTTGATCTTCCTTTTATCATTATAACTACAATAGACTAGTAAATGTTACTTATAATTGGTTGCTATGAGTTATTGACCTGGCCTAACTTTGTCCTTGATGATACATTTCACTTACAGAATGATATGTTTGTAGTTTAAACTTGGGGAATGTTATATTTTTTTAGTTCAACTCAAGTAGTGAGCTACTGGTTTCCTGCTGTATTGTAGACTGTATTCCTTAAGGAGACAAAGGGGTAAATCCATGCAGGTCATATTTGATGCACTTTCCGATGATAAATGGTCTCTCGTAAATCAGTGGGTGACAGATACTTTGTTACTTCTGTCTGGGCTGTAGATGTAATTGTGCCATAGAGGTCATGTACTGTACATAGAGGTGAAAATTGATATCAAACACTGTAATAAAGCATCTTGGGGAAAAAAAAATGATAAAAAGGGGAAGAGGTCCTTGGAGACCAACCAAGAAGTGGAGGTAGATTAGCTGAAGTAGAAAGAAATGTTGCCATTTTTTATTTAATATGATATTCTATGGAAGCTTTAAAAATCACGGAAATGTTTTTTCCCATATTCTTCTTAGAATTACGCAATGTTTTGATGAAGAGACATAGTACAAGGTGAAAATTCTGTACACCTTATCAATACACAAAATCTCCAGCCACTAAAACCTTCAACTTCCCAACCAACAAAATACAATTATCTTGTACAGCTAATAAAATCTGCTGTAGAAATAGACTGAGGGGGTTATTCACTAAAGTCCGAATTGTTGCGTATAGGTGCGAATTCGACAGATAAAGGCAGTCGCAATAGCCTGCTACTGTCACAGTCGCATCTTTATAATGAGAATATTGTCGCAGTCGCGACTTTATTATGGGAAAATTGTCACAATCTTAATGTAATTAAATTGTCGCAACTTTACAAGTGGGAAATTGTAGCAGATTTTCTATTGGAATCCGCTGTTTGCGAATTCGACAGTCAAATTCATACCTAAATGAATAACCCCCTGAGTGGATTAACAAGCATATTGGACAAAACAGCTAATCACCTATACATAGAAACAATACTAATCAATAAAAATCTAAACTTGTTAGTAACAACATTAAGAATATGCAAACAAATGAAAAGTTTCAACAGACCAAACTAGTTTCTTTTTAATGATTTATTTTAATGTCTCTCTTTACATTTTAGTTACTGACATGGTACATTATCAAAAAAAAAAAAAAAAGATCAATAAACGTATTTTTACATTGTACGTATTTCTGGAGCATTTTCTAAATACGCATGATATAAAATTACTTGTCAAAGAGATTGTTTACCCAACAGAAGATGGCTGCCATCAGTAAAGTGAATAACAAAGCATTACAAATAATGACATCAACTTCTACAGTGTAGTAATTACTTCCACGCTGATCCAAAAATATATATTTTCTAGTGTTACTGGTCCTTTAATACACTTCTCAGAAAATCAGAATTAAGCAGCCGACACTTACACTTGCACAAGTCTGAAAGGGACTGAGACATGATCATTGTGACTGTATAGCATGGCAACTTTTTGATCATCTGGGTGAAAAGGAAACCTAGGAGCTATTAAAGTAAACACCTGTTTGTCAGTTTGGTTTCTAACATACTTGCAGTTGATATAACGTACTGAAGCTCTATTAAAGCCTGGAGTTACTATTACATCATAAAAATGTATGTGCTTTTTTTTGTACAACTGTGCCATTTATACCAAAATTAAAACACTGTAAAGCTCTTAGAGCACTTAGGAGAAAATTGTCAGGATTACGATCGAATGATAATTTGCAGATCTAAATGCAGCAGAGATGGTGACTGGTGTGAAAGCTAGTCACATTGAAGCTAATCGTGCCAGTGCAGCATATGCTCAGACTACATCTTATTTCTTGCTGTTTAAAAGATGGGATTTTCTTAATCTTGCATCCCAGCTTTCCATTGGAAGTGAGAAAACTGAGTATATGTCTCATAAGTTTATTTCACTTTCAACAGTGTGATTTAGGATCTTCACTGTTATAATGATATGAGTGAAGGGGTCAAACAAGGTTATGAAGACTAAAATAACACATCTTCTCTACAACATGAGGTGATTTGAGGCTTCTGCAAAGTTTTAGAACTTCCATTTCTGTATATAAATGTTGGAAGCTGTTGGGAACTACAAAGAACAAAAATAAAATAAAATAATAGGGGAAGGGTATTTTTCTGTGTCTGGTTCCCTGACTTTTTGAAAATAAAAAAGGTCATGGTGAAAAAGCCACCTAGAATATGATAAGAAAATAATTTGTTAATAACATTAAGATTTTCAACCATCGTTAGTCACTAGAATGTCCAGAAAATAAAATACAATGAAATTCATCAACAAGGGCAAGTGGAACTTAGGAGCCAATCAGAGGTTTGCTTTAATCATTTTAACTCCCCTGTACCAGTGAAAGATAACTGCTGATTGGTTGTTATTGATTACTAGACTTCCTATAACTTCCCTTGTTGACACATTTCCTATTAAAGTCTTTTATAATTCAAGTGTTTTCGTATAGTCAATCAAAATGGTCCTGAGTGGAATAAAAGTATTACCCAGAGGTCCCATCAGATCATCTTTTAGTTTTCTCCTTTCTTCTTGGGAGTGTAGGTTAATCTATCATAAATTTTACTTTATTTGTGTTAAAACAAGGTATAAATGAATATGGGCTAAAAACAAGTTTCTGACCTTCCTAAAATGTTGAAGTGAACAGGTTTCTTATTATCTCCAACAGATGTTCCAAGTAATTCAAAATAATGTAAAAAAAAATATCTGAATAAAACACACCCACCAGTCTGATCAATAAACAAATGAATTGATTATTTTGCACTGAGGAAGGTACAAACCTAATTCATACAGTATGTAATTAAATCCCTTGCTGCGCATGCCCCATAGTGTTGCTGTTTGTGGCGAGGAAATGTGATACTAATAACCACTAAATCCCTTCTCACATCTCCAGTTTTACTATGAATTGTGTATACCCCTGATTTCTCCGCCATTGCCTTTCCTTTAAAGCAATCATGCCTTCATTTGATACAATTGAATTTTGCATGGTTTGTTAATCTTCAAACTATTTTTTTTTTCTGCATCCCATGTACCAATCTAAAGATTAAGCTGAAAACATGTAATTATTTTATCAAGTTAAAACTACATAATGCAAACACCATCAAATGAGACAGAAAACGTGTCACCAGCTGAACAATCTGCCTCTGGCTTTCAACTCCTTCTCCAGCTGCCTGCGGCTTTTGATTAAAATGAAATTTTCTTTTCCTATTTGCCTTCTTCTCTATATCCACTTAGTGTCTGGTAGGAAATGTTCTGCATGAATTAGATTCCCTCTCACAATTTATACAATTTGCAAATCAGAATTGTTAGCTTCAAGAAGAATACACAGGATATAGAGAAGGCAGTTCCTTCTCACATATTTTATTGCCTTTGTATTTTGATTTATAAAACACAAATTTGGATGCAATGGAGACATATTAGTTAAGGAGGCAGGACACAATATTTTTGGATATAAAGCTGACAGGCTATTTTTTTTTTTTTTTGTGATAAAGGGACCACAGTGCAATTCAGATCCCAAAGGTAACAGTTCAATGGTTTGCTTGGCTTGAACTTATGTTGTTGCTTTTAATAAGACATGCCAGGATGCAGTCATGCTTCCACAACTTTGTAGCTAAAAACCAGCAGGAAGCATTTCCCAAAGGTAAAAACACAGAAATATGAATTGATAGTGTAGTTCTAGCCTTAGAGGAGTCCAACGTGTCAATAAGCAATTTGTTACTTATTACAAGATCCTTCTTATATTTTATAGATATTGCAGCATTTTCATTCAAAGGTCTTCCTCAACTTCCAAGTTACCACCATTTTTTAACTTGATTCTGACAAAGCATTTACAAGCCCACTGATTTGTGATTTCATTTTTTTTTTAAACTTATTTAGGGCTAAGTATCCATTAAAAAGCCAAGTTCTCTTTAAAAAGAGTGTATTGTGTCAGGAAAGAATTGGAGAGATATTTGGCAAATTGAAAAATGAAAGGGTCAAGATTGAATGCAAATGGAGAAGACTTGACTCTGACAGTGGTTAAATTTATTAAAGTCGGAAAGACTGCTCTGGGTCTTTCTGTCTTTACCAAGAGAAATCTCGTTTTGTTCTCGTGAGATTTCTTTCGAGATTTCGGGATCAAGTTTTCATTCCTGATTTTTATTTTTCGATGGAAAGGTAGCCATGCTGCTAATGTAAAGTATGGCTACTATTCCATAAAAGCCTTAAAATACCTTTCCATGGAAAAAAATTCAAAAACTCGAGAACTCAAAAGAAATCGCAGAAGAACAAAGCAAGATCTTTATCGGTAAAGTCAGAAAGACTGCTGGTCTTTCCGACTTTAATAAATTTAACCCGAGGGGTATTTATCAAGGCCATTTCGACCGTTCACCACCTATTTGATTCGTTGTTCTGTTTTTCACCACGTTTTTACTGTTATTTTCAGTTAATCGCATTTTCAATTTCCTTCAATTTCTGTTATGCCGAATAAAATGTATCGATATCAAAAATGTAAAAAAATCAAATAAAAAAATGTATCAATACCACTACACTCAGCATTTTGCCACCCTCAAATAATAAATATAGATATCAGTGATATTGATATTTTCCCCTATTTAGCAGTATATTGATGTCAATATACCAGCCAAATTAAATAAAGATTTGCTGACTCCTTTTTTTTTAATCTAAAAACAAGAACATTTTTATATAAATATGCAAAATAACAAAAGTTTTTGTCACTAGACAAGGACTTAAAAATCTGTGACATCAACAATCCATTATCTTTATTTAGTAACAGTGGCAATTCATTAACAAAGCAAAGGACATCTACACTGGTCTGTTTATCTTAAGGGCATCATTACCATTTCTGGAATGCTGTGTGCATTTATTAAACCAACTTTGAAAGAAAGAGTTTACTTTTACTCTTTACTTGATACTTTGAAAACACAAACTACAGCACATAAAAATATAGTTAAACCTATAGAACCCCAGTTTCTCAGATGTGCCCTGAAGTTCAAAGTAGAGATGTTTACAACACATTAAAGTGCACCCGTCACCTCAAAACTACTGTATTTGCTGGCATATAAGACTACTTTTTAACCCCTGAAAATCATCTGAAAAGTTGGGGGTCATCTTATACGCCGGGTATCACTTTTTTCTCTCCTTACCTAGCTCCTCTGTTGCCCGGCTGTCTGTGCTGAGCGCTACAGCATTCCTCCCCCAGCATTGATGTAACTTCCTGTGAGCGATAGGAAGTTTAATTATTGCTGGAGAGAGGAAACGCTATAGCGCATAGCACAGACAGCTGGGCAACAGAGGAGCTAGGTAAGGAGAGAGAAAAGGAGGGGGTGAGCACTAAGATAGCGCCCCCATCCTTTAGAGGGTAGGGCTTGTAGGGGCAGCACAGTGTGATGGTGCTCTGATAATCTTGGAGATAGGGAGTGCTGGGAAGGAAGGGAGAGCTGACCAATCCAAGCAGGATTTGCATTGGAAGAGGGGTAGTCTTATAAGGCGAGTATATTCCAATCTCTATATTTTAACTGGAAAAGTTGGGGGTCGTATTATACGCCCAGTCGTCTTATATACCAGCAAATACGGTAATAATAATTTATTTTGTTCTAATGAAATAAACATTTTGTAAATCTAAATGTATTTTAAAAAATGTACCTTTATACAGCATTTCCCTGTCAGCCTGACTTTTCTTTCCTGAGTGTCGGGTGGGCAGGGCTAAATGATTATTAACAATATAGCTACCCCAATCAGATCCCTTAAATGAAAATCTAACAGGGATCTGATTGGAGGAGCTATAATGTTAATCATCATCATCTGACCCAGGAAGGAAAAGTCAGGCTGACACGGAAGATGACAATGTGAAATGCTGTATAAAGGTACATTTTTTTAAAATACATATATATTTACAAAAATGTTTATTTCATTAGTAGAACCTAAATTAGTATTAGTTTTTGAGGTGACCGGTGCACTTTTAGAATTTGTAGTACTTGTTGTCTCTGACCATTTTAACCTTTTTTGTTTTGTTTTATGTGATGTGTATATATATATATATATATATATATATATATATATATATATATATATAGAGAGAGAGAGAGAGAGAGAGAGAGAGAGAGAGAGAGAGAGAGAGAGAGAGAGAGAGAGAGAGAGAGAGAGAGAGAGAGAGAGAGAGGTAGTGTAGACTTGGGACCTGGGGAGGTCCTGATGAGTAGAAACTACAACCTCTTCAACCACTAAATAAAATGTTCAGTTTTAAAAAGTCAACACAAAATCTAATTTGCAACAATGAAGAAATGTGGCTCAGTAGACATGGTGGCAGTAGGTGAGCAGGTAGAAAGGCTTATAAGGATAGCATCAAAGATTTTCTGCCTTGGTCTGGGAGGTTCTATAGATACTACTGCTACAAAGTCATACAGCTAATTAGGCTTGTTACATTTGAATACATGCCTGGTGACCATTGTCTTTACCTCATAAATATTACTAAAGCTGCCTTAAAGGACAAGTAACACAAAAAAAAAATCAAAATTCCCATTTGAATTGGCATAACAAGTATTCAAAGACAGCACTTGTAAAAATGTCATCTTTGTTAAATTCATAAATTTGTATTGTTTTTTTGCCTGTTACCTTTTCTGATACCAGTCATGTTGCAAACAAAGCAGACCTCTCCCAGCTTCATTGCTATCGATGGTGTTTTACATAAAATATGCTGTTTTGCAATAATATCTATCCAGTTATATTTATTAACTATGCTTCCTTACTTTTTCTGATAACTCTAATCTGCAACAGCATAGCTTCCAGCAACATAGAAGATTTAGGTTAATCTAATGTAGTTATAGACGTACCAGGGCTGATTTTCTCATATTATTTACAACTGTTTTTGACAGATCAACACAAGCAGCAGGTTATCTTGATGCATTAACACTATTTACTTAAGATTTTTGCATATCAATGTACTTTTATATCTTACAATATCTTAACTCACTGTCAAGTTAGTCATATGGCAAAGAGTTAAATGACAAATCTAGTCCAGCTACATCTGTAAAGAGTTATTATTTCAATATAAGGAATTCAAGAACCAATTTTGTTTCATAAGAAAGAAAACCCCAAACCCCTTTCCCTGTTTTCAAGACTATTTTTTATTAAGCTCGTCGGATCACAAATGTTGCATAACGCTACCAAATTTTCTTATGAATAATTAATGCACAGTAATATAAATAGCACAAACATAAATGATTTCAAGAAAATAAAAACTGTAAATAGCTCCAAGATATTCTTTATTGCACTGTCTAATGTTCTATATTTCAAGTGATTGCCATTTTGAATAGCTTTGCATTGATGCATAATACAGTTATTACTTTCTGAAATATAGTGCTTCAGTATCTCAGACTCCATAATAACTTTACTGTAGTTTCCAAACTGACAAAGTCTGTCTGTAAAATGTAAGCAGAAAAAAATGCACAAGATGATACATTGACACTTTAGTTTGCAACAGCGATGGTTTGGCAGCAATTTATTGCTTAGCATATGGCTAGATTAGTTTTGGCTCTCAATACATTGCTGATAGTCCTGCATTTAATGGGCTGCTAAATTGAGATGTTCTATTGTATGATCTTGTTAACTATTTAAAAAGGAAAAAAAGGGTGGTTGGGGGATGGGGGAATTCAACTCACAATTTTTTTCCCCATGCATTGCCAAGATCTCTTTATTACTCATCCTACCAGCAAGCAATCTATATAATTATAGTAAATATCTGCAGGTGAGAAAAATGCAATCCTCATTTCAAAATCCATGCTGATTACAGCTAAGGTGAGATCAAAATGAATCGACAGGGAAGCTTACTGTAATTTAAGCCTCTACATTTAATATAACTATACAGCATATCACTAAAGAAGTCAGAGCATGAACAATGCTTAAATCTCTGTTACCCTTTAGAATTAAGATGAGACACAAAGATGATTAAGATGATACACAAAGTTTTTGGAGACACGCTGTTCCTGCTTTTGCAGATTTATTGCATATCTTAGGGATATTGTCATCAGAAGTAAAAGTTCTTTAAAACAGTGTATACGGTTCACTAAAAGAGATGAAAAAATGGATTTACTTTAATTCTAAAATAAAGTTATACTTTAGTATGGTTGTGCTTGTAAAGAGGGTGTTTTGCCTTCTCCTTACTTACAGCACAGACGTGCTTTATGGCTGAATGATATAGTTTTCCTTCTCAGTGTCTATTAGTATGCATTATACAATCACTCACAGGAGTGGAAAAGTTCTGAACAATTTTTTGGCTAACTAGAAACTGGAGAATTCCCACCATCCATGGTCTATTAGAAGCATGATGATATTAACACACTCCACACATCTGAGTAAGCTCCACTTATCTAAAAATGATTTTTAAAGTATCAGCTCATAACAACCCAGGGAAAAGGAGATTTTTTTTTCTTATTTTATTTATTTCAGCAAGGAAGGAGAACTAATAATGAAATCAGGAAAAGTGTTATAAATAGTCCAACAGACAAGACCATATATTATCAGTAACATAAAAAAAAATTGAATGTCCCAAGTACAAGTCCAGTTGAAAAAAGGTATTATTTTGTAGTACCATATCCATACACAATTTTTTGGGGGGAACTGGGCCAACCAATTCTCACCTGATGAAGGGAGGCTCAGTTCTCCCCAAAAAGTTGTGTGTGGATATGGCACAATAAAATAATACCATTTTTCAACTGGAATTGTACTTGGGATATTTGTTACTTTTGATGTTTATGAGTCTTCGGGTGGGGTTACCCTATTGTATGTCCCATCTTGCTACAGACATTCTTTTTTTCTTGTTGACATATTATCAGTATGCATATCTTTCTGGGCAAAGAAACAAAAGAAATAAAGATTGTCTATAGAACCCCCAATCAATGTGATGTTAAAAAGAAATTAAACATAACTACATCGGTTTGGCTAGATGAAAGGGTATAAAAATCAAATTATGTGGGCATGTGGATGACTGGCAGAAGTTTTGCTGAGAAATTATAAATCTCATTTACAGTAAATATGCTTTTTTATATACTTTATATATTTATACTTCATTCTACAACAAACTTAAATTATTTATTGTAGCAGAAAAAGGAAAACAACATAGTTCAAACTTATTGTTTTAAGAGATTAGTTCATAATTTACTATTGATCTGTCGATATTATGTTGTGTTGTTTTAAATAAATGAGTATATTTAGAACAACAGCCAATATTTAAGACAGAAATAAAGGTATATATATATATATTTATATATATATATATATAAATATATATATAAATATATATATTTGCTATATATATACTATATATACAGTATATAGTATATATATATAGCAAAAAAGTTGGCAAGCACACTCCTGGGTCTTGAAAGTAGTTAAAAAAATCAAAAAATGTATTAACTCATAATTTAAAAACACATATTAATGCATAAGACGCAAAATACAGCTCACGTGCTGGTTTCCTCTCCCAGGGCTTTCATCACAGCTGTTAAGAGGCGAAAAAGAAATAAGCCGTATTCTCACTGAAAAGGGTGCATTTATAAAACATTCACCCAATGGTCAAACACCAGAGAGAAATGGTATTCTGCTTGACAAGTTAAAATGAGCTGTGTTAGTCTTTAAACTGCTTTCACAGCTAATGATCCAGTACAATCTATAAGTGATTGACCTGTCATAAATATTGTAATTCAAGGAATGTTTATCACTCCTGCCCTTCAGTTTCAAACCATACTTTGTAAGCCAAAGAATCTCAAAATGATATTCTGTTTTGTGGTTTAATAAATGCACAAATGAATTAATGCATGGGTGATTTCACTCAATCTAATTGTTCTATGCCTGGTAAGGGATTTGATTTACAAAACTGAAAACCATTAACATTTTTTAAGCTATTTAAATAATTCTTTATATTAAGGGTATTAATGTCACCTGTAAATATTCAGAATGCCATCTGGGTATTGTGTTTAGAGTTCTGTGTACCTGCCTTGGCCTCTTTCTACAGTGTTTATATGTATATATTTCTGTTTTGAAAGATGGGTTAAAAGGCAGTTATGGTTATTCAACACTTCAAACACAGAACAGTAAACTATTTTTGCTCACCACTTTAGTATCCAGATAAGTTAAAGGACTTACCTCGACAATGAACACCTTCATCATAGCCGTCTGTGCAGTCGTACACTCCGTTACAAAGTTGTAAAAAATGAATGCAAATTTTGGTTCCTGTGCAAGCCACATGATTCATGGGACATTTGAATATAAAATTTTCTTGACCTGCAAAAAAGTAATCACAAAAATATTTATGCACAAATGATATATGAATGTATAGATACAAATGTATGATTTTTCATTACAAAATCAAACATACTCTGGCCAAAAATGTGGTGTAAATAAAAAACTTTTGATAAAATCAAAACTATTTACCCACTGCCTCATTAAATCCTGGATATTCTAATAATTCAAAATATATAAAGGTCAAATCAACACAGAAATGTGCAGTGCAGTGGCTCAGCGGTTAGTACTGCTGCCTTGCAACACTGGGTTCTGGGTTCCTTTCCACCCTGTACTTCATCTACATGGAGTTTGTATGTTCTCCCCGCACTTGTGAGGGTTTCCGCCCACAATCCAAACACATACGTGACTGAATAGGGAAACTAGATTGTAAGCTCCATGGGACAGGAACTTAAGTGAATGACGAACCTCTTTAAAGCACATAATATAGTAGCGCTATACAATACAAAATGTGACTGAAGAATAAAGAACCAAATAGACACTAAACTGGCATAGCATTTCTACATATGTTTATAATAGTTGCTCTAGATGCTGTAAAAAAAAAAAACTACTAAACATTCTTACTATTTGCATTTCTAAAACAGCAACAAACTGTGGGGGCCCTAGTAAAATAACTTTACTTTATGTTTTTTACTTGTACAGGAGATTTTTTTTTCCTGTAGAAAAATGTAAGAACCTTCAACAGTACTGAAACAGGTTGAGATGACAACACTGTTCAGCGGTTTTTAATGTAATGTTACTTTTATTTTAAAATTTAATATTATAATAACCAAAAGAGGAACGCAGGTATTCAGACAGCATAGCAAATGGGATAAGACACAGGAATACCTTGTTGGATCCAAACAGATTCATTTTGTTGGAAAGTGGTTCTTCTATGAAAGCCTTAGATGCTAATTTGCACTATCTGAGACCTTAATCGTCTATCAAACTCTCCAAAGACTACCCCTTCACTAAACTCATGTTGAGTCAGCAGTCTAAACTAGTGTAATCTACTATATCTATAGATATCCTATACTTTCCCAGCAGGCTTTAAGAGGGTTCTAGATTCTTAGACTGTGCACCTATTGGGTCCTGTTGCCATCAGATACCCCTTGCTAGATGTTTAACACTGTGGAACTTTGGCATTTTCCTTCTCTCTAGCTTATCCCAATCAAGTACGAACTTGTTGCATCCTTTTCACTGTACATGGTCATAAAAAGACCAAGCGGAGTCATTTGCTAGCCTATTTCTTCATGCAAGTAATAGAAAGACATTCAAGTGGATTATAACTCTGCAGCTTTGTGACTTATGTCTACACTGCAGATTCTGTTTCACCTTTCCATTTAGCCTATAATCCTGCTCAGTAACTAAACACTTGCACACTGTTACTAAAAAGTAATATTGCTTTATGAATTTAATAAGCACAGACAACAGTTCACCTACATACTAATTGCTGCACCTGCTCTAACATGTTTTATTTGAAAAAGAAGGTTATTGGGATGAAGAATGACAATGAAAATAGTAGCAATGTATGTACAGAAAATAGTAGCAATGCAATTTAATCTTCATGAAAAGAAGTGCCTCCAGTGAGCAAGACAAAAAAGAAAGAACAAATCTAGCTTTGCCTTTTATATAATAGCCACTGGCTTTCTGGTTATAGAATAAAAACTCAATATTGTAAACGAATAACATCTGATAGTACAGTTCTTCGCATTGGTGGAAAAGTAGAAAGGCCATCTCTATTAAAGTGTACATATCTAAACACGCTGGGACGCTATAACCTTTAATATTATAAAAGAATGTTTTAATAAAGTATTACCTCCTGACTGCTACTATAGAACTGGTCGCTTAAACGTGTTCAGCAATAATAATAGCAATAATAAGATAATAGTAATGTTATACCTAGCTTCTTCTGTCATTCAGCAATCTCAAAAATCTTAGTTTACTGCACGCCTTACCCTTTATGGGTGCCCAGCTTACTACTGTTTGGCAATTCATTTCCACATATGTGAACAAAACAAATGTATTGCCAGCACAGTCTAAAAAAGTCTACAAACCCCTTTAAATCCATTACTGCAATGAATAGAAAGCTTTTTTTTTTTTTTGGGGGGGGGGGAGCAAACTTCCCTACCTTAATGGTTTTTCCTGCAAGATTGGTGTGCGAGCAATCAATTTGTATTGCCTTGTCATGTGCATGCCCCATCTGCAGCAGCAAAAAGTCTGGGCTGATGCTGTATACAAAAATAGTTGAAGCCGTAATAGTCCAGTTCAACAAATAAGCCGTTTCCAACGTAATGACGCTAATAACGTATTCTTTACTATTTAAATGACCCACGATAGTTAACACACACACCGCATGATGAAGCCTGATTGTTGACAGGCGAAACGCATCCGGCAGATTCTTCCCTTCCTATGGCTGTACTGCTGCAGTCATCGGCTCTACCCTAAACGCTGAGATGTACTGAATCTCTACAAACCGGCAAATTAGATGTCTATACTTCTGACCTATATGAGATTCTAATTTACTTTACGTACTGGTGATTGAGCTGCTTTCTACCTAAAGCTAATACTTCTTGACTGTTTATTCGACACAGACTGGTAATGTAAACAAATCATTTAAATAAGATATCTATTATTTTAAATTGGATATTTAAATCTAAACTATGATTATAAACTAAACCGTTAGATAAATGAATTGTACTGACAACATTACCAAGCCTAGATTGATTTAAGACTCAGCTACAGCAACTAGGTTTCTCTGTTTTAAGAGATTTTTTAACTGTTTTTAACTCTTCCCTTACCCTCATATTTTCATATGTGTGTCTGTCTATTGTTTAATAATATTTTTCATACTGATAATATATGTCTAAATAAAATCTGAGTGCACCATATTAGGTTTCTTTCTCTTGCTTTGTTTTGAAGATTGGTGTGCTAGTAATCAATTTGTATTGCCTTGTGATGTGCATGCCCCATCTGCAGCAGCGAAAAGTCTGGGCTGATGCTGTATACAAAAATAGTTGAAGCCATAATAGTCCAGTTCAATAAATAAGCCATTTTTCAGTTGCAGTATAGTAATCAGCTACTAAGTTTAATCTGAGCTGGTACGCTATCCTCAAAGTATTAGTGATTAATGCCAAGTTGGAGCTCTCCAAGTCAGCAGAAAATTATTATTGAGGGTCCATAATGTCAGAGGAATCTAACTATAATTTAGGGCAAAATTTATTAAAATCGAAAATATCAATATTGCATTATTGGCCATTTTTACAGATATCACAATATCGATATTGCCGATATCGCGATATTGAGATCTGTTAATCTGTTAATTTCTATGGAAAAATCCATAATATCGCAGGAAATTCAATATCGCGATAAGAAAATGTTGGAAAAGTTAGGAAGGCAGGGGTTTAGGACAAGACATTTTGATGTCAGAGGTGACGGCTGGTGTTAAAACACCAAAAATGCTGACAAAGTACATTCCATTGATTGTTGTTCTCTTTGACCAAGTGCAAACAACCTTAAGTTTTTCCAGATAAAATCAGAAAGCACTTTTGAATTGGTTGCCATTGAAATCAACTGGATGTATTCTGTCGTTATCTGCGGTTATCATGGTATATAAATTGTCTGATACTGCCCGTAAGGTAGGCTAACTTAATGAGCCATGTCTTCAAGTTGTGTTTGAAGGTCTAGAAGTCAGAGGAGATTCTAACTAGGTGAGTAATTCCAGAGGAGGCACGTAAGTGAAATCTCAGAAAGGCTGGCGTGCGAAGTGGAAATATGGGGGCAGGACAAGCGAAGGTCATTGACAAGGTGATATCTATATAAAAAGAGAGCAGCTTCATTAGTGATGGCTGAATCAGCTTGTGTCACAGATTTCAAGTGAATTATGGGGAAGATGGAGAGCAAGTGCAGGACTGGCAAAGGCTTACAGCATTAGTAAAATGATTAATGACGGAAATGAGCTTAGCTGCTGTATTTAGGATTAATTGTGGTAGAGATAGTTTGGAAAATGGAAGGTCAATAAGTAGGGCATTGCCATTCAGTCAGCCAGAATCATCAGTAGATTTGTATCTCTGGCCAGTCCTTTCACCCACAGTTCCACTGGGGCACTCCTGTTGCACAGCAGTGGATTTTTCCGATTTGTACTTTCATGGATGAAATATTAAAGCTTAACTATACATATAGATTGAAAAAAAAACAAATCTCTCAGTGTGTAAATTAAATATAGAATATATATTTATATACACAACATAGTAAGGTTAGCAATCACATGTCCATTAAAAATATGCATGATAGGGTTAAATAAGCAAAGTGACCAGCACAAATATTTGCAAACATAAATACATTTATCAAAATGGAAATACCAGCAATTTCATCTCCAGTGAAACCTTTATCAAGGTAATACTAGTATATGATATGGTAAAGGTCTTGCTGGTATTTCCATTTAACTTATTCATGTTTGCATATTTTTCTATGGATTGATGGATAGTTTTGGAAATGTGTAATGGAACTTTGGTATTCCCATCCATGAATCCTGCTTCTCTGCTGTTTAGTTGAGTTCTGCTTCTGTGTTAACATAGGAGGAGGTTACCAGTGGTGTCATATGAAAAGGAAAAGTGCTATGGGTTTAGAATAAGGCAATAGGCAAAGTGCATTTTCACAACATTTTAAGCAATGCTTTTAAAATACTTAATTTTTACTGCACAAGTCTTTTACTCTCCAATGATCTTAGCATTTGGTCAGTAGTTATTTTGCTTATTGACCACAAGCTTTACAGATTGCTCTGTAGCTTTATTGAGTTGCATTTTGACAAAACAGCAGCTAACAATATCACACAATACAAAGTAGACAGTGCAGTTAAGCAAAATTAGCAGATAATCATTTACATTATACCTTTAAAGCACAAAATTTCTGCTAAACATTGACCTTAGGCATTGGCCACTAAGGAAAGCTCATTTTTTCACAGGCCTACAGATAACTAAATAAATCAGGAATTTCTCAGCAGATCCAGTTAATTTGCCTAGAGACACCAAATGCAGCAAAATGGGACATCAAATACACAAAGTCATAAATAAATCTGAAATGCTCCAAGACATCATCAGATACAGAGAAACTGCCCTATACTATCCCCCAGATGTGGCAGAGCTATTTGTCTGGTCCAGTGGTACAACATGAAAGCTCTGAAACATGCCATATGGAATGAAAGTTCCTGCAATATACTGTATATTTACCCAGTAATCTCATCCCAAGGTATACAATGCAATATGTCCCAAATGTAGTGAGAGAAGGGAAAGAGGGATGACACCAAGAGGGGTTAGGGTTAGGGTTAGGAAATGAGGGAGATGGAGAGGTAAGGAAGAAAAGAAAAAGTAAGACAGATGGAAGGAAGGAGGTAGATGGAGGAAGGGAATAAGGAGATAGAGAGAAAGAAATGGAAGTAAGGAAGGAGAAATCAAACAATGCAAAAAATAATTCTCACTGAGCCATCGTTCTTTTTCATGTCTATGGTCAAAGCTGTGGAAAATAGTTTCTGGCACACAGAAACAGTTCTGAGTTCAGAATTAGACATGTGCATGGATAGTTTATGAAATGAAAAAAAAATCCAACATTGACTTTTTCTTATTTTCATTTTGTAAATACCAACTCTAGTAAACAGTGATATATTTTTTTAACAGGAAAGCAGTTTATCAGAAGTTGTAATCCGTAGTAAAGTATATAAATGCTTAAAAAATGGACCTGCTTCATAAATAACCTACATTAACTTGAAATTTGTGTATAACCAGGTAGGAAAGACCAATTAAAAGGAGAAGCATAACAGTGTTTTATGTGTCCCAATGCAGTCATTCTGAATGGCTGTGAAGCTTTTCTCAAAAGTGCTGATTTAGTGGCACATTGCTGAGTAAGTGGCTTTTACAGATCCATGCTGAAGCACTCAGGATGGGAAATTTGTGCCTTTAAGGCAATAGTAAAACATGATTATGCTTTTACTTACACAAATCTTTGATACAGCACATAGAAAAAAACAGTTGCAAAAAGTTTATTGGATTAACGTTATGTATGTGATTTAATCTCACAAAGAATTTTATGGTGTAATGAATAAATACAGATGGGTTGTGTGATATTAATATACACAGGACACAGAAGATACCACAATATGAAAGTCATGGAGTTACACAGTCCATATGGTGACTTGCAAGGGGTTTATTCACTAAAGTCCAAATTGTTGCGTATAGGTGCAAATTCGTAAGATAAAGACAGTCTCAATAGGCTGCTACAGTTCCAGTCGTGTCTTTATAATGAGAATATTGTCGCAGTCACGACTTCATTATGGGAAAATTGTTACAATATTAACTTTATAAAATTGTTGCAACTTTATAATGGGGAAATTGTCGAGGATTTGCTATGGGAATCCGCTGTTTGTGAATTGGACCGTTCAATTCCCACCTTAGTGAATAACCCCCATGGTCTCTGTTTATGAATTGCCACTCTCCTCACAATATATAGATAGAGTAGGCTTAATTGCAGAATTTTACAAAGGAAGCCATATTTACTTTGTGATAAAAGGCGAGTTTTTTTTTACATTGAATGCAGCGAAGGCTTTGTTTGCTCGGATCTATATCACCATTCATTTTCGATAAAGAAAAAGAGCTTATGAAATTTCTTATCAGCTCTAGGTCTTTCCGAGTTTATTGCGCAAGCACTCACTTTGTTGTACAAGTTTTTCAATCTCAATTTTTAGAATTTTTTAATGGAAAGGCACCCATACTTTACATTAGTAGTATGGCTACCTTTTTTTTTAAAAATCGGGATTGAAAAACTCGATTGGAAAGACTTGAGTGGTAATCTCGTAAGAAGAACGCGAGATCTTGTGCTATAAATTCAGAAAGACCGAGAGTGATCTTTCCAACGTTAATAAATTTCGCCCTCAAATCTCCTGATGGAAGATTCCACCTGCAACTCTTAAAAGGGACCACCCTTTTCTTATCTCTATTTGAGCTTGGCAACTATTCTACCCTGCCTGTGAATGAATATCTGTACTGCTCACTATAACAACATACACCCTATAGATACCAATTAGCTAAGTGATGCATTGTTTTTATTGACTGTATTTTGCCTCTATCTGTTATCTAGAAAAAGGTAACTTCCCACTTCCTACACAGGAGTCTTCAGGCCCAAGGCCAGATATCTTTGCTAGCAGACCATGTGTTTAAATTCCTCTACCGTTGTCAAATCTTTTTTACTTAGTTATTAATGTTATTGTTTGTTATAACATGCATATTCACAAATTTACACTGTTGGTTGGTCTAACTGCTCACAATACCCAAACCACAAAAAGCTCAGAATATAAACCCAACAGAAAAAATCCTAAAAACGGTTACATAACCCAGTATATTGTACTTTATTGAAGTACAATAGTACTTTAGTAAAGGACACGCTTCTTCTTAAAAGGGATCATGTATGACACATATAACGCACTACATTGTCAGTTAGTGCTTAAAGAAACATTGAATGCTGCATCCAAGAAAGTGCTTAAGAGTCTGTTTGGGAATAATTGGTAATCGTCTTACTGCAAACCAGTCTATGGGGGTAATTCACCATAGTATGCCTCACTTCGCACAAACATGCGGGCATCAGCGAGTGCTTTAAAGGGATTCCAGTCTCAGCGAGGTGACTCAAGTGGTCTCGCTGAGACTGGAATCAATTTAAAGCACTCGCTGATGTCCACGTTCAGGACATTAGCGAGCGCATAACAATCTGTGCGAAGTGAGGCGAAGGATCTGGACCTCACTTCGCACTATGGTGAATTACCCCCTAGATCTTTCTGGATTTAAACAGCTTTGAATAAGAACATATATATACTGCTTCTGCATTGTTTCCTGCCTTATTAAAATAAGCAGAAACCTTATAAAGAAACTGCATTGTTGTCGAACTTTACTCCTTTTTGCAAATTTTTTCTTTAGAACACTTTTAGACTATAAAAGAAACAAACAGGTAGCGCTGTGAAAGTGGCATTAATGGTAGCTAGAGTCTTAATGAACATAAGGACAGTGTTTATATCAGCATTAGTATCACTTTAATGCAATTCACTAATATAAAAAAAATAATTTAAATATATAAATTAAACATGTTCATAGCACAATTTATTTGTAATTTAATTCTAACTGTAAGAAAAGATTGTTAATATGGGGATAGTACCGAGATACAGAATAAATGATTCAACTTTGCTTCATTTTAAACTAATTTTTTTTTTCTTCTGCAGTTGAATGCAAAATATCATTCAGTCCCTTTGGATATAATATTTGATTTTGTGTGTTTCCTAGGGAAGTCTAAATTATATCCTGCCAGTTTAGTGGTAAAATGTCCTGCATCTATAATTAAACACAGCAATAGCTATCATACGCATGCAGTACTAAAGCCATTGCAGTTCCCTCAACCCTTATATTTTACTCTCTCTCCACCAATCCCCAACTGTGAATAATATTCACATATAATCACATATTCTTAGTTTATTACATGGAGCCATTTCAGTTTGGATATTATCTACCCCCTTGTAATGATTTTATCAGATGAAGATGATTAATGACTGTAATTACGAAAAAATAGCACAGTGTTTTAGATAGAAAAAACTAGTCTATACGACTATAGTTAGCATCTTTTATTTTAGACTCCCAGATCAGACTGAATTCATTTTCTTGAATAATTATTTTTAAAAAATATTAGCATGCATTCATGAAGCAATATTAGTGTTGAAGTCTCTCAGTTCAAGGTAATCCTTTGTAACTGTGAAGCCACTGAAAGCATTAATTATAATTCTACTGGGGTTATATTATCTTCACATTGATTGAGAATTTAAACCAAAATGACCAGGTGACAGATCATTGTTGGTTGTGGGGGAAAAGGGGATCCCTCTGGCAGGCATTTATAGTTATTAAATGTATTTGACTAATCTGGTTTTCTGCTTTCCTCTTTACATTCTGGAGTGACCAGCCTGCCATTTAGTTGTAATTACCCTTCTCCCACTGGAGAACCATTTGTTACTTGTAGACATTTACTGCAGGACATCCTGGCACCCTACTAGGAGGGGAAACATAGGAACTTTGTGAGCATAACCAACCCCCTGTTGATGGAGGACAGCTCTGTGAGAGATCTGCCCATCTTGGCAACTAGGGAGAGAATGAACTGAGTGTCCCTATTATATGTTCCCCAATAGGTTCCAACAGTCTTTAGCTCTGATGGGCTGTTTATCTCACTTACTACCCACTCCCTGTGATTGGCCTAATTTGGAAACTCAGCATCGAAAGCAGACCCAGATTCGTCAAATACATTTAATATCTATAAATGCCTGGCAGAGGGATCCTATTCTCCCCCACAACCAACAATGATCCCTCATAGGCCGTCTCTATTTTAATGGATGTAACTGCTGCTTTAAACAGTCAGTTAGCTAATGGTGTATGCAGCATATATTTGATTAGTTCTTTTTGCATTTATAGTTTTGAATTTATGTGGGTTTGTTTAGTTTAGATCACATTTTTTATTCCAATGATGTAATAGAGCAACACATTTCAGAAGATTGGTGATTTAGATAAATTAGGACAACAAAAGAATGGTTTTGTGTATGCGTGACAGGCACTAAAGGGCATCTCCAAATTCAAAATATCTTCATTTTTTCATATGATTCTTCTCAAGCAATAATTATTTAAAAGTTAGTTTTGACCAATTTTGAGTCAGGATATTTACTATATATTACCAGAATCAATAATCTTTATACTATACAGGGACAAAACTACAAGGTTGCAGCAGAATGTTCAGTGGCTGTTCCTGCACTACTACAACACTACCCCTGAAGGCCCCAGGACATAGATTCCAATTATAGCCTCTTCCCCACATTGTTAGATGTTACCTTGGTACCTACGGTATGTCTAGATGATCCTGACCATCTTGATCAACAGAGCACAGTTAATGTGTGGCAGCTGGCAAAGTTACGTTCAAAGATATTATCATATTGGCAGGCATTGACCTATCCATCAGGTTAAACAGTTGTCTTACTATTGACTTCTTTGTGATACCGAAGCATGAAAGGAGCCTATACTGGTAACCTTTTCAAATACATCTAGAAATATTCCAGAAGTGGTTTATACTTGGACTTATATTTCCAAAACAACCAACAAATAATTGCAGACCAATGTGTATAAAGTAAAGGAACAAACATAGCTTGAATAAGATTTGTAGAATATCAGAATGAGAATGTTTTGAATACAAAGATCGGAATTAGTTCCACCAGGCAGTGTTCATCAACCATATAGAGTATTCTGAATTCTATCAATAAAAGCTGAATGAAAATACAAAATCTGCTTGTGCCAGTGTAATCTTTCATGGGAATTTGTCTTCTGTGTAATGCTACCAGTTTATCTCTAAGCTCTTCCATACTAAGTTTAAAAGCAGGCAGTCTTACAAGGACAACCTTTCATTAAAATGTCTTAATTAGAAAAACCAAAAATCATTGCTCTTAACAAAAAAAAAAAAAAGGCTATTCGTACATCAAAATGCAATCTGCATTTTTATCTGGATTAGTATTATATACTTTTTTAGAAAGTAGATTATTTAAATCTAAATCAAATAATTTAACTTAACATATTCAGGTGTAAACCGATTTTTATTCCTGGGTGTGCTGGTCCCTTTTTTCCATAGGCTAACAGCTATAAGATCATAGGTGGAAGGTCTCACTTAATATGGTGGAGCACACTCAGTGCAGGTGATGTGGTACACTGATGTTGCTATTAAATACAGTAGACTGGGCACCAGTAGTTCTTGCTCACACACAGAAAATGTATTCAACAAAAGACCAATAGTGTGAAATGTTACCCATTGGTGTAGAAATCATTATTTTCTAATGGTTGCCTGGAGAGCTCTCTATTAGCTATGAAAAGATATAATAACCTACCATAGACCCTAATGAAGCTCTAGCAAGATGCTGGTACCTTCACCTCCTTGTTGGATACCCTGAGGATTCTCCCTAAAATGGCCCACTACTTAAAATATAACATGTGGTGGGAGTGATATAATTCAAAGTTGGTATTTATTAGATACCTGAATATTTTCATCTACTAGGGCTACAGAACCAGTGGCCACTAGATGGAGCCATAAACACAAATTTGGTAGATCAGTCAGCATTCTAATGTGTATTTATACCTGGAAAAACTAAATATAATCTTAAAAGACATTAAGATTATCTACCAATCAAGCATATTGCGCAGGTTCTCCCTGGGTCTGAGATGGGTGATGTAATTATTAAAGCGCAGGTTCCTCGTTGGAGCACCGTGCAGTCTCCCAAACATATATCAAAATAATGGAAAAGAAGAACCACACACAAGAAGCTGTGCTGCAACCCTTTATTGGGTGAAGGTAAAACACAATATGTTTCGGGTCTTATGCCCTTTATCAAGAAGGTGTAATATCAAGTAGGTATGATAAAGGGTGTAAGACCTGAACCATGTTGTGTTTTACCTTCACCCAATAAAGGGTTGTAGCACTGCTGCCTGTGCATGGTTCTTCTTTTCCAGCAAAACCTTTACCACTCTGAACCACCAATTTATGAAAAATAAGCTTTTTTTTCTGGGGAAGACATTTTTCAAGTTCTATTCTGCTTTATTTAACACAGAAATTAATGTTTCCTTATAAACTTATGTGAACTTTGTGTTCTTTCAATTAATTCCGTGTCAATTCCACTATAATGATTGCAATTCCCCAATGGCCGTGCCACTAGATTCCATGTTAAAAAGTAGAAGCTGCACCAATGTCCATTACTTTGAAGCAGAAATAAATGCAGTCATGCCCTGCAATACGCAAATACACTAGGGGCAAAATTTACTAAGGGCGGATTTAGTCCGCCCGAAGTAAATTTCTGATCGCACGTGCGGTATTCCGATCGATTTGCGATCGCACGATCGCAAATCAATCGGAATACCACACGTGCGGTCAGAAATTTACTTCGGGCAATCGTTTCGCCCTTAGTAAATTTCGCCCTAGGGGCAAAATTTATTAAAGGCAGAATTTTTCCGCATGTGCGGATTTTTTTCCGCACGATCGGAATTTTTACCGCACGTGCGGAATTTCAATCGATTTCCGATCGTGCGGAAAAAATTCCGTTCATACAGAAAAAAATTCCTTTCGTGCGGAAAAAAATTCCGCACGTGCGATCGGAATTTAAATTCCGACCTTAATAAATTTCGCCCTAGGACTCAGGAGCCAGAGCAACATAATGTTATGCTTCCATGGGAGGGCATCTTTGAGTTTGTTCTAATAGTTCATTCTTATCCTTACATGAGTATAACCAGACACTACCATCACCATATGTCTTAACATATGCCACAAAATAAACTAAGTAGGACTGTAACCCAAACCCTGCTGCGGTGCATATGTAGAAAATCTTATTTAGCTGAATTCACTGTCCTAGTAAGAAAAGCAGGCAGAAAAGGAGTTTATTTTAAGATTTAATTAACTGTTGAATGGCTCCATAAACTCTCAAATGTAATTACTGTATAATCCTATATGACTCTTAATATAACACCTCATTTCCAATGCCACATTATATTACACTTAGTTGTCCAATTAATGCTCTGAAGTTATTTGAATTTAAACAGGAGAATCTGCCTTTAAATTATTACATTTTATTCTTTCTCAAATGTTTTATGTTTTCATATTTGGGTACAGAATTCTATGGCTTATTTGAAATTTTCAGTTTTGATTAGATATTAGTAGCATGTTAAAGGTTCCGCAAAATTTATTAAATTCTAAATTTTTACCGATCGGAATTTCCATTCGAACGATCGGAATTTAATTTCGGGCGATCGTTTCGCCTTTAATAAATTTTGCGGTGTCTTTTTTTCAACAAAATCAATGCAAGAGAGACACTGAAACTAATCTAAAGGGAAATGTGTACATTTGTGAAGACTAGTAAAAACAGGAAGAATAAACATTTGGATTGTCATAATAGTTATTCCTATACACTGTAATATAATGTTTTATTTAGAGTTTGTTTAATTTCTTTGTAGTTATAGTCATCTTTTATCAGTTAATTAAAAAAATAACCCTCTAAAATTCCTATGGTGGGAGGAATCCTCTGTGTATAGAGGAACGAAAGTTTGTACACCAGCATAGAAGGGGGTTCTTTACGGTAAGAACAGTGAGGTTTTGGAATTCTCTGCCTGAAGAAGTTGTCATTGTTGATTCAGTATAAAGGAGCCTGGATGACTTCATTATGTGTAAGAACATTACATGTTATGGGTACTGGATAATTGGAAGTGGGTTCTAGATCCAGGAAATTACTCTGATTGGTATATCTTGAGTGGAAGGCATTTTTCATAAATATGAGGATAATTATCTCTTGCCTCATGGTTTTTTTTTTTGCCTTCCTCTGCATCAACATTGCAGAAAAATGAGCATTACTGTTAAATACAAGCTGCTTCTCCTGCATTTATTTGGTGAAAAGCCTATTTGATTGTAGTAAATGTGCTTCACAGTGCAAAGTGGCATATGAAACCCATTTACAAATTTAAAAATTGAAAGATACCAGATTTTTTGTTTCTAACCTACATAGTTAATAAGGCCAAAAAAAGACCATCCAGTTCAGTCAACTATTCTGAAGTTGATCCAGAAAAAGGCAAAAAATCCAATGAGGAAAAAGTCAATAATCCTCATCTTAAGGAGATAAATCCTTCCCAACAATCTGGTAGTCCGAATAATTCCCTGGATCAGTCTTTGTTTTTCTTTCTGAGATCGTATGAGAGTTTGGATTTCATTTTTTTAAAATTATATTATTTTCTAGTAACCCTGGAGCTTACCTGAGGGAATTTTACCCATCCTGGTTGGAAGAGACTATGTAGTTCTAATAACTCTTCTAAATACTAATTTAATCAAATAGTTTAGTGTTGGTATTCAAGAATTAATTCATATATGGTTATTTGGAAATCCGTACCAGTGGATTACCAGCTTTCAGTATGCTAGTGTTTTCAGCAAATTGAAAATGGCAAAGCTTACATTTTTCCCTATGATAAATATGCCCTATGGTATCTGTCCCTGAGTGATCATTTAAGTTAGAGACTCAAAAAAAGTCCGATTTTGCTTTTCCGAGTTTATTCCCATGAGATCTCAGCAGTTTTTCGTGGTAAATATCACAAGATTTTTTTTGATCGATATTTACCAATAGAAACTTTTCAATTGTTTTTCAATGTAACGGTAGCCAAGCCATACTACTAATGTAAAGTATGGCTTCCTTTCCATTGAAAAATTCAATTGAAAAGTTTCTGTCTGATCTCACGGGAATAAACTCGGAAAAGCAGAATTGGCCTTTTCCAGTTTATTAAATTTTATAAATAATAGAATATGCAATACATTTAAAACTGGACACAATATTAACAAGGTCCATGGAATAATATCTGTATATCACATGACTCCAATGCTATTTGACTACAGATGGTCAAGGTACCAGTGGCATACATGAAGACATTTCATTTTGAAGGCAGGTGTTTCAGATGTATTTAATGTAGAATTCAGTACAAAATTACACTCTGTTCCCTATAATACTGAATTTTACATGGAATTATTGTATTTGCATATATGCAACTATACTTAACAGTAAAATGACCACTTAGCACCATTAACCAGAAATATGTATAATAACAAATATTTATCATAAATGATGGTTATTTTTAAAATGCATATATCTTTTTAATTTAAGTATCTTCGAATCATTCATTTTGAAGGGATGATCTGACAAGTTAAATAGAGGAATTATCCTGTAGATTTAGATCTGCTATGGGATGGGGTATCAAGCTGCAGGTGCCCCATCATAATATCACCCAACTACCAACCACCTACCTAATTGCCTACTGCTTTATGATGTACACTGACAAAGTTGGTTACCTTTTGAAACAGGGTTAACACTTATATTTTTTAAAATAATTCTAATCCAATTTTCTAGTCTTCTAATTTGTCCTCAGTTTTTGAGAAACTCGTAGTTTAAGATGTCTGTTTAAAGCTTTAATGACATGAGCCTCTAACGAGGTTGAAGGTATGAATCATTAGTCATATTCAGAAGTCCTATTTTTACAGTGCAGCAGATTTTCTCAAGACTGATTTAAAGGCTCTTTTATTTACTTAGCATATTGGCATATTGTATTGTATTTATTTATTTATAAATGTAGTGCTGTCATATTACACAGTGCTGTACAGATTCATCATTCACTTCAGTTCCTACCCATGGAGCTTACAATCTAGTTATCCCTATAAAATCACACACATAAACACACACAGACTAGGGATAATTTAGTCAGGTTTCAATTAACCTAATATGTTTTTTAGATTGTGGGAGTAAACCCATGCAAGTCCAGGGAGAACATGCAAACTCCATACATTTGAGATCCGGGATGGAATTGAACCCAGGAGTGCAAGGCAGATGTGCTAACCACCACACTGCCACTGCAAAATTAACCTTTTCATTCATTTCTCTGTTGATTTTACAGCAGTGCAAAGTATGATTACAATGGCTTTAATAATTACTATTGTTGGTTGTTTGCTGCAATAATACCATTTTTAAATGAAAATCTTGATTGTAGACATTATGAAAAATGTAGACGATTAGCCTCCAGCAGCCACTTTGACCCTCCACTGGGATATATTTCATTGAACCTAAGGTCAGTCCCATTGAAAAATTCCCAGCTACATTTTTATTGGAGATTTCTTTAAAAATTCCCAGGTTATGAATTACAATGCAAACTACCAAGCATACTTTTCTCAGTTAAAATAACCTAACCAATTAAAATTCAAAGAGTCCAGAAGACAGTTAATTACCCATCAGACTAATTCCCATATAGAATACAGTGCTAGCAGGCTTATACCCAGATCCATTATAGAATGTTTAGTAGAGTCATTGCCAAGGAGGGGGGGGGGTACATTTTATGACTGAAGGGCAGTTCTGCTAGGTTCCAGGATAAGTTAAGATGCAGTGCAGGAACAAGTTATAAAAACACAGGTTTAGTCATCATGAGGACTGCTGCAATTTATTAAAATAACTAATTTTCATTATAATGAAAAAAGAAGAGAAAATAAGTTAATTACTATGATTGTCTAATGTTTTCATTTATTTTCACTTTTTTTTTAATTATGATTAAGTTCTAAAATTTTCATTTCTTCCAGCCAACTGGAACAAACATAAATTTAGTTACCTCGAATCGTAGTTAGAGTATATTCATATATTTTATATACAGTATAAGTATATAATGAGAACTGGGAACAATTAGCCCTGGAATTCAAGTAATCAACTACCTTGTATTGTTATTTTATGCAGGGTAGATGTTACAATGCCATCAGGTACAGAAGTACTAAGCTTTAAATGAATTATGTCCTTCAAACCAATGTTCGATTACACCCGATAATTGTAATAATCGTACCGATTTTAACTTTTCTTGATATCATCGCTCAACACTATAAATGACAAACCTACATCTAAAAATTTGTAACTCTTTAGTAAATCAAATGTATCATATATATTGGTATTCAGTTTTATCGAGTCAGCTATGGTATATATAGTATAATATACTATATAATATACTATATATGGTATATATAGTATAATATACTATATCTTGTATCAGTAAGTTTTTCTCAGAAGGTCCATACACACGATATCCTCCCACTGCACTGCGCATACTTACAGTAGAGAAAATGCGCTAGTTTAGTCTTAAAATTGATACAGATTTTGGGTTATCTTGCTATTTTGTATAGTAGAATCCATTTATTTGGACACACTGAAAAAGTAGAAAAATTGTGTTTTATTACTGCAGGAAAAGAACATGTCCCTGTTCTGCTGGTTGCTTCTCTTTAGTGTGAAACACTCTTTGACAATATTGCTTAATTAGTGTCACACAATTCATGCTTTCTATGTGTCAGTTGTTCTAATGGCTAATTATGTCTGACCATTACCAAATTAATAGGTAGCACTGAATGAGTAAAATGATAATGGATTCTCCAATCAGAGTGTAAATTACCTTTCTCATGAAAGTACCTGATAAAATTAATTTCCCAAATCTTTAACACTTACACTTTTAATAATAATATTGGCAAGAAAAAGCAAGCTCGCTGATGAAAAATGCAAATAGGAGCATCTTGCAGCAAATGTAGAATGTTATAACTCTTTGAGGACCTTTCTAATAGAAGATATTTCAAAGCCTTGCAAAGCAGTGATAGCACCATTGTAAACAAAATGTTTAGTGCAAAGCTGATAACACTAAAAACAATACAAAAAGCATAAATAAATAAAAAATTAGAGAATAAACATTTCAGATCGAAATGAAACTGCAACATATGATTTTTTAGCAACACTGAAGGGGCTTATTCATGAAAGTCCAAATAGCCTTGTAAAGGTGTGAATTCACATTTACAGGTTAATTCAGCATTGTGTGAAGTTACCTCTGGATCCTTCGTATCACTTCGCAGAGGCTGTTATGCGCTCACTGATGTCCTGCACGCACACATCAGCGAACGCTATAAAGGGATTTCAAGCTCGCGAGGCGACTCAAGTGGTCTTGCCGAGACTGGAATCCCTTTAAAGCATTCGCTGATGTCTGTGTGCAGGACATCAGTAAGAGCATAACAGCCTCTGCGAAGTGATGCAAAGGATCCGGAAGTAACTTTGCACTATGCTGAATTACCCCCTTATTCTTCACCACCCCATGTTCGTGTATTCAGAAAACTGAGATGTGGTGAATTTGAGACCAATTCGACAGTTTGTGACAGTTGCGGCCTTATGGAACACTTCACACCACATTCTGTGCACATGCTCAGGTACTTTGACTACTCAACAAGCAGCAAAGTCTGTCCCAGTATTGAATTCAACAAGGCGTATTGTATCACATTCACCAGTTTTACTTCACCAGATTAAAGAGGTGAATGAGGGAGCTGATGCCAGGGTTCCTAATGTCTAACTGACTATTCCACACTACACAAGACATGGCTATTGACTAAGTGAAGTGACCCAAATTGATGAGAATTCACTGTGAAAGTCAAATTATTACTTTGATGACCAAGCCCTTGAGATTTTCTGTTGACAAAAGGAAAAAACATTGCAAATCTCGCTTGATAAATGTGCCTGTAAATTACAGCTAACTAATAATAAACAGAATCCTTTTAAATACGATGGGATTATGTTTTACAGTAAGATGTTCCACCTGCATTTATAGATGATACTATAAACAGGTTTGATAAGGGCTATTAAAGTATGCAGGTGTGCTTTGTGACTGAACTATTTTATTCTCTCTCATCATTTACATATATTTTGTCTACATTTTTTTTTAGTTTTTATCATTTGAGTTTGATTATGCAAAGCAGCAAAATGAGCTCAAACCCACACAAAAACTGCAGTAAATGGTCCTTAAAGGTCTTATTGTTACAGCTCCTTTTGGCTGCCTATTATAAAAACTAGTTAGAGTGCAACAGACATGAAGATTTTAGACATGCCGGATATAATTGGTATAATTTGTATTCTGTTCTTAAATGGATCCCGTGTGACTATCACACTACAGTATAAGTATGTGCAGATGTCAGGTACAATTAAAGTAGTGGATAGAGTCTCCAGTATACACAATACCACTTCCTCATTATAGCTGGGCGCTCTTTCATTGTTACCTGAAATATAAATGGCTTCGGGAATTCTGTCATGCTATAGGATCACAGAGGTAGGTGATGTAAAAGTGTAATGTCCAGAGTGGAATTAGTAAAAGAAAGCATATAAAAACAAATTTACAACTCTACCTCCAGCGCAGAGGATTGGAAAATCAGAAACTCTGATGATCACATTATATTTTTTCCTCTAATTTTACTATATCATGTTCCTGATTTTTAGCATATAGAGTAACCCAGACTGAAACCACCTGATCATTTTAGCAATTTTGGAAGTTTATTGAATTTTGGAACTGGCTTAGTTAAGTCTTTAGCAGAAATATTTTCATTGAATTGGTAAACCATGTGAAACAATTAATGGATGGAAGGAGCAATATAGTAACTAGCTATGGAAGACTGGAGAAGGTCAGAGCAAAAGGTCAGAAAAGAATACTAAATACATATAAGAGACAAATGCAATAGGGGGAAAAAGGAAAGAAGCCTCATGCTTTGCTACTTAAATCTCAGTGGCATTGACAAACAACACCATGGTAAATGGTGAACTTGTTACTAATACATTATTGTTTGGGTTGACGTTTCACTGTGGCTGATACTAGTTCCAGTAGCAGTAGAAAATAAAGTGTCCAATTATTGGATGGTGTGATATCATTTAATTCACATCTCCTGGCTATTAAGGTGGTGGTGATAATATGAAATATGAGATTAAAGATGCTACAAATAAGGTTTTGAAATAAATATTTATAAAGTCCAGGTTTGGTCAGTATGTGGAAGAGAGGGCAATTTTTCTTATCTTTGGCCTGAGCCAATGAAATACAGGAAGTTACACCAAATGAAGTATAGTACTTATTTGATCGATGTCTTAAATTAACCTTAAATATTACATACCAAAAAGGTAGGTTACAGCATAATTTGTCCATGCAGAAAAATAATCAAATAAACCTTAAAAGTGGTTGTTGGAAATCAGTAATGATAATATATTAAATAAAGAAAAAAAAGGAACAGAATTGATAACATAGTAGGTTCAAATGAATGTGATCACAAAGAGAAAGCAGCAACAGATAATTTGTGGTTTAGCTTTACTTTACTTATGGCTGGGTTCACACTGGCATAAATACACTGGGGCATATACGCTGTGCTTTTAAAAACAAAAAACAAGCACCGCAAATGCCTATAGCACTTATTTTCTCCAGCCACACTAGCACTGAACGTGTGCGCACACACACACGTGAATGCTTCTTCCTGAGCGTATGAACGTGATACAAAGAATGTACACAGATAGGAGGAACTGCGTATGCCGAGGGAGCATTCACACTTTGTCAGGTAAGTACAACAGAAAAGCACATCCGGAAGATACACCGGCATGAATTTACTGGCATATTTTTGGGACACATTTTTCTAAGGGCGAATTTTATTAAACTCGGAAAAGCCGTTTGCACTTTTCTGAGTTTAATAACTCGGGAGAAGGCTTTGAAGTTTCTCCCAGTAAGTACTGCGAGATTTTCCTCGTGCGATACTTGCTGTGACAAGCTTGCTTTATTAAATATATCCATGGAAATGTAGCTATACTGTATGGCTACCCTTTCCATGGATATATTAAATTAAAAAAAGTTTCTCACGGCAAGTATCGCACGAGGCAAATCTCGCAATACTTACCGGGAGA
>WMED01000144.1:2046-43117 GCA_019650415.1 Pipa parva
AAGTAGTGTCCTATTTAGGATTTTCTTTGCCAGTGAATTTTCATAAGAATTTTTCGCTGCCTCTTTTGCTATTTCAAAATGAATACGAATAAATGCAAACGCAGTGCATTTTTACTGTGTGTGCTCGCAACTGTTAAATTCCTATTGAAACGAATCTAGTTATTTAAAATACTCTGCGTTCCATGCGCTGGAAGAAATAGCGCAGGTAGCAATCTAGCGTAATATGCTCTCGATGGAATGCTAATGTGAACGCTTTTCTTCCATTTGCATTGTTCTCTACGGATTTTCTCTGGCGACTATTCTGGGCAAATTTTCAGCAGAGATTTTTTTTTTTTATATATACACTGCGCACAATATGCTAGTGTGAATCTAGCCTAAAGGTAACAATACACAACAAAGACAATAAAAATGGTTAAGTTCAGTGGAGAAATGCCTGATGACAGTATTTACAGTTATGAGGCATTGATTTATATCAGTATTTTGCTCCAAGAGCCATATTTTGGAGCAATAATTGATGTGATTTAATGTGATTTAGACAGTGCCGAGTCCGACAGGCTTTCGATACCAATGGTAATTTTTGACAGGAAAACTAATCTGGATGTGGTTAAGTGACAGAACCAACTCCACAGGGAATAATGGGGATTTTTCCAGCCTTAAGAAGGCAAACACTTTTGGTAAACAAAAAAAAAAAAAAATCAACTTAGTGGCTTCATAAACATGTAAAAAATGCATATCGCTATATTGCTGCTATTTCACCAAAGCTAACTAGTCAAAAAACTTGTTTGACGTTTATAAATATCCCCCTAATTTAGTCTTTCTGATGATGGAACATTTCCCTTTGGTTTTTACCCTCAGTAAGAAGCCTTCACAGCAGTGTTAGACTGTGTTTAACTGATACAGTTCAGACACTTTACTAGTCCCCCGATGAATGCCATTTATTTAGCTCCATCAACCAACTGCATTTTAATCTGATTTTCTGTTCTTATTTTAAATTTAGTTTTATAAAGTTGCAATGACCATTGCAAACGGTGTTGTGAATTAGGCTAGGTTCACATTAGCGTTTTTAATGCACGGGGTAAATACGCAACACATAAAAACAAAAAAAGCCATGCCGTGTAAATCTATGGGACTTACCTGTTGCTGGCCAAACTAGCGTTTGACGCAAGCTTGCACACTGGAACAATACATGACGCATTTTTTTCTGGCGTATATATGCCGCATACAAAATGAGGCCTGATAGGAGGAACGCAAATGCCAAAGGAGTGTTTACACTATGGGGGTTATTCAGGAAGCTCCGAAGTGAGGCACGTAGTGTTCGCCTCACTTCGGAGCTTCCTGAATAACCCCCTATATCGGTTAAGTGCAATAGAAATGTGCGTCTGGAAAATAGGTCAGACTGAAATACGTCAACGTATTTTCTAGACCCGTGTTTCTAAATATGCGGCACATTTACACCGTGTGTGGACTGGGCCTTAAATGTACCATATGCCTCTGCTTAATATCAGACAACCACATGTTTTAACCAATCTATTTCATGTACATTAGGCCTTTGTTGGTTATGACAATAACCATGAACTGTGAGAGTTATGTGCCCATATCGAGAATCTCCTTAGGTTTTAATTGTCCTACTACTAACATGCCCATCATGTCATAATGATTTAGGATTTTAGCAAGTAGTTGGCTCCTGTTGATGTCTAAATTTTGTTTAGGAGGACATGTTTAGTGGTTGTTATGTAGGTAAAACTGATTTTTCAGTCATATTTTTGTTACCGAGTACATTTTTTAATATGGGAGAAGTTTGAGAGATAAAAAGATTTAAATCCATTCTGCAGACTACCATTTTGTCAAGATGTTTCTCCATTGTTGGAACTAAAAATAATTTTCTCCCCTAATTATTGGTTTGGGCAACTTAGAATTTGTTTGGGTATGAGCTTCATATACCTCCAAGGTTTCTAGGTGCAGACAGCAGGATAAAGCCACTACCATTGGCAGTGACATTACTGGTGCACCACTTACTTATTCCTGATTAGCTGTGCACCTATTGGCACCCTAGGAAACCCCTCACCTGGTGCCCCCCCGTCCCACGCTGCCCCCCCCCTGCCCCATGCCTCCCCCCCTTGCCCCGCGCCACCCACCCTTGCCCCCCACTCACCTCCAACTTTGCTGACACTAGTGAAAAAAAATGCACACAAGCGCCCCCCTGCACACCTGGCGCCCCTAGCATCTGCCTATATGGCCTAATGGGATAGCTGGCCCTGAGTACATGCCTTTGACAGCCATCAGGTAGGGGACTGGGGGAGGATTTGAGGACTGGGGCTTGGGGACGGGGAGAAGTGTATGCGCTGTGCTATAAACTTTTGCTAGAGGCCTGTATATGTCCAGCTTCCCCTGGTAATTCCTCAGCGTTGTGTCATGGCGAGGATTGTTGCATTAACAAACTTATATAAATTGTAGTTATTAGCACACACAATGTCTCCCCATTCATTTGCCTTTTACTGTCAGTGGTACAGCTATAAAATACCCCACAGGAAAATTTTAATGGTAAACTGACTAAATGGGTATTTTCCCAGCTGTGTTGTCATTAGTTGAAAGCAAGTGAATAGGGAGACTTACAAGGATGCTTCACATGGGAATATGACTGGTGTGCCAATGTCCTGTGCCCTCTAAAGGGGGCATTCAAGTACATAAAAAGGTGCAAGATTAGAGAGAGTCATAGAAAGTTAAAGTTATTTTCAATGCTGCTTCAAACAAAGGTCGTAAACGAAAGTCAAACTCCCAACAAGACTAATAGTTCCATTTTTTATTTTTACTGGAACTAAATGATCAAATAGACATTATATCCCCAATACTAGAATGATATCTATAACTAGAGTGTTTGGCTTGAAACATTACCAAATCAAAAGATAGAATCAGTTGGTAACATGAGTGATGTTATATACCCAGAATGCTATGCACAAAAGGAGCACTGTCTCCAGATGGTGAGGAGGGAGCAGCAGTCATTTAGTTATATCACTTACTTTGCACATATCACGCTCTAACTCCCTCATATTTCAACTGCCATAAAGTACTTAGATTGTAAGCTTTTGTGGGCAAGGTCTTCATTCCTTTGTTGTGGCTAAGTCAAAGGGGTCACTCATCTCCAAAACAACTTTTAATCACAGACTGAAGATAGCCTAAGGCTGATATGGGCAGCTTCAGAAATCTGCCAGCTGATCCCTTGATTCCAAAAAGATCCCATATAGCTGCCTGAACATTGTTAGTGTTGCAGTATCAGGCAATGCAATAAAGTATGCTGCAACCACATATAACTGCCTCTCCTCTGCCTGCACCAGTGCCCCTATTCACTTACCTGCGCCACTGTCAACTATTTATTAGTTCTACCTTTCTTGTGAATGGCATTTTCACTATGAGAAAACAGACCTGTAGGCATTTGTTGACTGTTGATGATGAAGCGAGTAAGTAAATAGGTGCCCTGACTCAGCCTGTTGGTAGATGATATTTATGAAGTTGCCACACAAGTTAATTGTGTGTGTGACAGCTACATTAAAAGTATCTCTTACACAAATGTGTATGGAAAACCGCATAGTCTGACATTGTGCTAAATGCCAGAGCACTGAGAGGGTATTTATGTGTACCAAGTACCCTAATGTCTTACACCCAGCACATTTATATAAGTTAGAAACACAGAGACATAGGTAGTGTAACCATCTAAGTTTATTGTGTCGTTCCATGTTTGTGACATTTCTCAAATAACAATTGAATCCATTTGTTCTAAGTGTTGGTACCTGATGGTGGTTCAGAATGAGCAGTGCCTATCTACAAGCAATAGTCACCATACTTCCAGGCCTATCTGTATGCAATAGAACTGATTGTAAATATATGTGAAACCATTGTAAAGTACACACATGCAGTAATATATGGTTATAAAATCAGTTAAAACATTCTAAGTAATAAAATATTTCTGCTTTTTTTTGTTTTTTTCCCCATGGTCAAATCAGTTCTATGGTTTGTGTGTCCGGCCACTGGGGCTCTTCAGAAGCCTTTCAAGATGCTGACTGTGCACTTGATTGATGAGACTGAAATAGTCACCCTCAACAGAGAAAGGGACACCCATCTGGGATTCTGCTGGGTCTGTATCCTGGAGAAAGAGGTAACCAGTGGGTCATAGTGACAGACTCATTTGGCCTGTCCCACAATGCTCAGTAAAGTATGACACGAACCAGTCACTGCATTTCCAATTAAACAGTTCCACCTCCAACAATGTTATGACGTGGTTTCGCTAAATCTCAGTGTTTCGTGTTATATCACAACGGAGCAGCAGATAACAGAAGAATTGGAATTTTTTTATGCAAAAAAAGACAACTCCATACTTTAAACCATCAAAGCTCAGTGGATTTGAGAGACAGATTCAGATCAGCTAGACAGATTTCACTAGACATCAACGCTAAATGTATGACTTTATTCTTTTCAAGCTTTTTAAAAGCTGAGGAGTCATCTTGCGGAATCTTGAGCATTCATATTATCTTCCCTGTGTTGGACACACGGTAGGAAAATCGAATGGAGGAAAGGGTTATGGTTGCTTCTGAAGGAAAACAGAAACGATGGAAGGTGAAAAGATCAGAGAAGAAGACTTTTAGTGAGGCAACCATGGGAAGGACATAATGACTAATGGAATATTGTTTCAGCAAGTCCAGCCTGTGGACTGACCAAATGGCTATAGAGGTTAGTAATAATTACAACATGGCATGATTGTAATCAGAGTGTTCCAGGATAAATGTTAGAACAAAAAGACATAGATTAGTAAGGAAGCAAATAAGTGGAACAGGGTAAGCAGGACATTGCAATGTTAATTTAGGTTTTCATTTAATGCAAAATGCAGAAGCTACATTCTACAGCTATAATATTCTTTTGTGTGCTGCATGAGTCTAATAAACAGATCTTGTGTTTAAAATGTGGTTTGTCTGTTTGATTAGCAACTACTGGTTTTGCTTCTAGATATTTGCAATGTGCGCATACAGAATGGATTGTCTGTTAGCCTTACTCCTACTCTTTTCACAATGCAAGATTGAACATACAGTAACTTACTATTTTTGCTGCCAAAGCTCCATATTCGTAATGAAATAAAGAACTCCTACAGCTCAGAGAGCAGGGTCAGACTTAGGGGTTATTCACTAAGGTGCGAATGTGACTGTTGAATTCTCAAACAGCAGATTCCCATAGTAAATCCGTGACAATTTCCCCATTGTAAAGTCGCGACAATTTTATAATGTTACGATTGTGACAATTTTCCCATAATAAAGTCGCGGCTGCGACAATATTCTCATTATAAAGACGTGACCGCGACAGTAGCAGGTTATTGTGACTATCTTTATCTGGCAAATTCGCACGTATATGCAACTATTCGGACTTTAGTGAATTACTCCGTCTGTGCCATAGGCATGGGGGGTTTCTGAGTTAGTGCAGTGGTGGCTGAACTCTTCATTTCAGTATTTAAAGAAGATCCGCCAGCTGCATGGTGATCCCCCCTGTCTGTATGAAAGGGCTAATTCATCTAGTCACAGGTTGGCTGGCATTTAGCATACCAGTCAATCTGTGACTTTACCTACTCTAACCTACCCTACACATGGGCATAATTGTTAAAGAAACAGTCAATTTGTGAAGTAAAAAAAATACATTCACAGGATAAAATATTTCTAATTTCCACCTTTTTCAATGCACAGAAGGTTTTTTTTCACTGAGTAACCAATCAGAATATTGCAGGTGTGTAACCTCACAGAGTTCGGGCTTCTTTGTGTTTTTTATTTTCAGAATTCTCAAATCTGTGGATCAAGTTGCTGACTTCAAAAATTGATCAGCTAAAGTGATAGTAGAGGAAAGAGTAAACCCCTTTCTAGGGTGCTGACTTTTGTATAAGGGTGCAATAGCTCTCAGTAGCTCTCAGTAGCTTATAGGCACAGAATGTTTTGTGCCTTAGGCCACACCCACTAACTGACCACACCCCATTGTGCAAATAATCATAGAGTAAAATTATGCAGCGATCTTTAATGCCTTATCTGAATGTAATTGTTGTAATGTATGTGACTATTCTCTAGTGAAAATACCACTTACCAAAATGTATGACATTTGGTGACATTTTGCTTTCTTATATTCATATATTCATGTTACTCTTATGTAATGAAAAAAGAACAAGAAAGTTATGAAGACGTTGTCAAGTGACTGTCGTAAGCGTTGAAATGCTGGAAATTGCAAATTAGAATTAGCTGGGAATCTAGGAGCTATCTGTTCCCCTGCCTTACACACAGCGCCGGCTCTGCCATTAGGCTGAAGAGGCAAATGCTAGGGGCGCCGCCTGTACAGGGGGGAAACCAGGTGGGGGGTTGCCTAGGGCGCCAATAGGGCCAGGGCCCGCCCTGCTTACACATCTCTGCACTTATACATCATGAATGACTATGGGTACAATATCTGAATTTAGCAGCTCTATAACTCTGCGTTGTGTCTGTCACATTGCTCACCTTTAGGTCTCCGTTGTTATGAGATCCCCTGCGGTTGGGCAAGGTGTCAGGGAACCCTGCAGGTTGAGTAAATGTTGCTCTTTGATCATCCAGTCTCCGGCTTTGTGACTGCGCCAACATGTCCATCAGATTGTTCATTTCCGGAGGTGGTGTGACTGGAGCTGTGGAAAGGATGATATTCTCATACGCAATTCTGTACTGTCATTGTCAGCGCTCCATGGAAGCAGTAACAAAATAATTCAATTATTATTTCTTCAAATCATTAAAGGACCAATGGCAAAAAAAAAAAAAATCCCATCTGGATTGCCACGGAAGATATTCAGATACAACACTTGTTAACAAGTGTTATCTTGGAAACTGAATTCATGATTTTTCCTTGCTTTCTGTCTGGTTTTATCTTTACTGATAGCAGCCATGCCGTTACACAAACCTCACCCAGTCCCATTGTTTTCCATGGTGCTTTATTCACGGAGAGCGTGCTGGAAATCTTTAAAGCTAAGCAGCTAAATATCATACCTTCTAGATGCTATGTATAAGTTTTGAAAGCACAGACTGAATATATAGTTATATAGTAACTTAGATGCATTGAGATATTTTCATTGTTTGGAATGGAGAGGTGGCTGAAAAATTAAAGTAGTATTTAGCCCCCTACTCACATAGTAAACTTACTGGTGGTAGTGCCAGTCTAGCATCAACTATATAATCCAAATCGTAGGACAGGGCTGTCTCCAGTTAAGGCCAAGGCTACACTGGTTGTTTTGTAACTGAGCTGGAAAATTAATATTCATTGCTTCCTGTGGGATAATCCACACAGCCTATTTTATTTTGGAATATTAGACAATAATAAGCCTGATAAATACAGTTCAGCTACATAACATCTAGTGTGGCCCTGTGTTTAGGCTAGGTTCACACTGGCGTTGTTATGCGCGGCGTATATGTTGTTCTGCTGTACACTGTAACACTGGTTAGTAAAGCATTTTAGGTTATATACCTCATGTTGTGTGTGTGTGTGACCACTGTTTCTTTTTATCTACCAATTGGACTTTGATTGAACCTTTGCCTGGGTCATTGGGGGTATTGCACCACACACACCTTACTCTTGGTGTACATTCACATTTTTCTTTTTTAGTATCTTAATAATGCTATAAACAGCTTGGAAATACTGCAAAGTATAAGTTTGTAAGTAAATACATACAGTGATGGGGAGCATGTTCTGAGGCTACATACAGATACTTATGCTCAGGTGCAGGTTTAGGGGGTTATTGACGAAAGTGAGAATTTGACTGTGGAAGTGAATTCTCATCACTTTGGGCGGCTACTCTCTGATTCTCTACCCCTTATTGACTAAACAGCGGATTCCCATAGCAAATCCAGAACTGCATCAGAATTCCCATAGTAAAGTCACGACTGCGTCAGTAGCAGTCTATTGTGTGGTGTGCGACTGTCGCTAACTGGCGAATTGGCTACATCGCAGAGTTTGTTGAATACCCCAATATGGGAAGTGGCAAATTCACACCTTTATGAGACAATTCAGACTTTAGTCATTAACCCCCAAAGTCCCACCCAGTGGGGCCACATTTTACGCAGAAATGATGGCAATTAAAAGTGATCTTTTTAAATGTCACAAGAAAGAACCAGAACATCTACCATTCTCTCCACTATTGTGCTATATTTATGAATTATTTCCACTGTATATTCACAGAATCATCCTACCTTGATTGGCAAATGTCATTCAGGAACAAAAGGCAATGCCAACATCTATAACATAATAGTCAGAGTGCGTTTAGCACTTACAGTCGTCCATTTTACCCTGCTCTCCTTTTCTGTGTACGATTTGGATGCTGCATCGCTGCTCATCTAATCTTGCTCCTTGGATGTGAGTGAGAAGGTTAAAGAACCCTTCTTGTTCATGAGGTGCCTCCTGCAGGTCAACAAGAAAAGTATTTTAGTAGAGAAATGGCGATTACCAAACAGACATGTTTATCGTATAATTGCACAAAAGAAAACTTTTTTAAAAAGTAGATAAACAGGGCAGAAAAGAATGAGCTTTGCACAGTTTAATTATTTCTGCACATTACTTTCCCCCAGAATTCTGCAGTTTTCCCAGAAGTACCATGGAACTGAACCAAAATGCTAGATTACTTTGCAAGATTGCCAGCCATTAGAAATGATTTTACTGACAGTTTAATTAAACACAGCTGGACTCCAAAGAAGGAGCAGAGCCATCTCAAGGAGGATCAGAAAGAAACGGACAGAATGTGAGTTAAATATGAGAGTCACAGCAAAGGGGCTGAATACTTATGATCATGAGATATTTCAATTTTTCTTGTTTAATAAATTTGCAAAAATATCTATATTTCTGTTTTTTTTCTTTCAAAAGTGTACCAAATGGCTGCTATGAAACAAAGAGTGAAAAATTTAAAGGGGTCTGAATACTTTCCATACCCACTGTACCTTAGTGAGAAGTGAATTAAAGGAACACTAATACAGCGAAATTTATTATACTTGGAAAGACCGCTCTCGGTCTTTCCAAGTTTATCCAGTGGGATCTTGCATTCTTCTCATGAGATTTTTTTTGATTTTTCGAGAAAAGTAGTCATTAGTAGTATGGCTACTTTTCCATAGAAAAATTTGAAAAATTGAGATTGAAAAACTCGATCTTGAAACCCCAAAAAATCTTGCAAGAACACTGCCAGATCTTGCTTGATAAACTCAGAGGTCCTTATCCAGGTAGGTGGGGATGCATGCATCGTTAGGAGTAAAAATGGATTGGATGCATACTGAGCGTGACAGGACATTTCCATTTATGGAGGCTGCAAGGGAAACCCCTAACAAAAGTGTAACAAGACAACAATTAAAATAGAAAACAAATTAATTAAAAAAAAAAAATGGCTAAGCAGTCTGGCGAAAATGAAATTTTCCGTTATCTGCACATGATAATTATGCACCGTAGTCTACTCGCCAGCAAGGGGTGGGAGAAGGAAAAGTTTCCACTGTAAGTTCATTAATCATTTAGCAACCCATAGCAACCAATAAGCAGTATTAGGGGGTTATTCAGGAAGCTCCGAAGTGAGGCGCGTAGTGTTCGCCTCACTTCGGAAAAACTGACATGCGCATGCTGATGTCCTGCACGCGGACATCAGCATGCACATTAAAGGGATTCCTCTCCCGGCGAAGAGACTCGAGTGCTCTCGCCGGGAGGGGAATCCCTTTAATGCGCATGCTGATGTCCGCGTGCAGGACATCAGCATGCGCATGTCAGTTTTTCTGAAGTGAGGCGAACACTACGCGCCTCACTTCAGAGCTTCCTGAATAACCCCCTTAAAGTCAACCTCTGTTTGGATGCTCTGGGTAACTAGACCTCAGTAAATGATGATGAATTCCCCTGTACGTATGTATGTATGTATGTATGTATATATGTGTAGATATCTTCTCTGTGTGTGTTTTCAGGTGGCTGCAATTTCACTTTGATAAATACCTCTGAATCTGTCAGGAATCAGCAGCCTTTTGGGGGAGGCTGCGAGTGGTAGTTTGACAAGTTTTGTGAGGTTACTTGCTGTTGATCTCTGCTCTGTGTAATGCTGTTTAAGTACTTACATACTGAGGATGAACAGCCGTACTCTCTGTAATGAGGCTTAGTGCTTACAAGCTGATAATGACCCACCGCACTCTATAAAATATTGTAATTCACAGTAAGACGAAAATGGTCTATCCCTCCTTTCTGTAAGGACAGTGACCTTCCATACCCTGATGTATATGGCATCGTGCCCATTTGTTCTGTAAATGGGTGTTTGGCTCTGTATAGTGACATTGTGAGCTCCTATGCCAATTAGTAAGGGTCCCATTTCCTTTATAATGACTGTATGCACCCCTAAACTAATTATATGTGGCTGGGCAATGGAGGCGCTAGGGCTAAAATCTCAGGGCACAAGCCCCAGGTCTCTTACACAATCATTTTTATACAGTGGTACCGTGAGATACGAATTTAGTTAGTCCATGACCGAGCTCGCAACTCAAGACAGCTCGGATCTCAAACGAATTATTCCCATTTAAAATAACAGAAATGGAATGAATCCATTCCAGCCTCATCGGCTCGTATCTCAGATTTCAAGTCGGATCTCAAACAGGAAACTGGACCGAGTCAAACCTCGTATCTCAAGAAATTCATATGCTGAGCAGTATAGGACGTATAGAGCTTTTACACATACTTTACATACAGTACCCATAATGCAGAGGGACAGACAGGGGGTACCAGTAAGGCTCAGACTGATGGTCTGTGCCATAGGTCCCTTAGTAATCCAGCAACACTATTAAGACTAACTTTATTTACCCTTTAAAAAGTCCTTACAAATAACCACTACAATCAAGGTGGTGTCTATAAAGTCTATAGGGGCCACAATAGCATGTTAATAAACTCGGAAAATCCTGATTTCGCTTTTCTTAGTTCATTCCCGCGAGATCTTGGAAGTTTCTTGCTGGAAATATCGCAAGATTATTTCAGCCGATATTTATCGACAGAAACTCTCGATCAAGTTTTTTGATCTCGATTTTCCAATAGAAAGGTAGTCGCACTACTAATGTAAAGTATAACTACTGAGTTTTCAATTGAAACTCGACTGAAACGTTTCAGTCGGTATATATCGATCGCAAATATTGAGCGATTTTTACCGTGTGAACAGCTGAGATGTTCTCAGGATAAACTCAGAAAAGCAAAATCGGGCTTGTCCAAGTTTATTAAATTTCACCCAAATTTAAATGTAAAAAAATCTGCAGCAGCCAGTGCGGCCATGGGGCGTCTTGTATGTGGACACCCATTACACAAACAACCCTTGTGCATCTCTCTGCTCTGGGATAAGCATAAGCCTGTTATGCATATAAGAGCTAGAATTGATTTTAAAGCAGATGCTATAATTGGCAGATTAAACAGGTCAGCTCCTCATTATCTGTTGCTTAATTCTATTTCCCCGTTTCCATGGTAAAAGGTAGAATGCGTAACCAAGCCGTGCACTGAGGGTAACACTTTAAAAACACCATTTCATCCTTCCGCTAGACATATTATACAGTAGTACAGTGTATTATTGGAAAGCGCCATATAAAAAGGAACGAAATATAATAAAAAATAAAACTCCCAGCTGCACTGGCTGTCTCTACTGCCTGCACTGGAAGATATGTACAGGTATTCTGCCTGATACTGCTCCGTACCCACACGAGAAGCTAGAAATAATACCATAAGAAGGAAGGAATTCAGAGCTGGATTACAATCTTTTACTGATACTATTATTAGAATTATTTAGACATCTCCCGTAGCACTGCACACATTATATTTATACAGTGGAATTGCTAATTAGACATTTCCATTCTAATTACCAACAACACTGAGCTGTAAAGAAACACTTCCATTGGCATTTTTAAATAGGTAAATATCGATGAATTTTATTGTCAGGTTATGACATCTTTCACATGACTAGTAAAAGACCTGCTCTTAGTAGGACTATCTGCTCACAGGTGTGAATTTTGACTCATCGCTCTAACACTTCCACTCCCTAGAGGTTCCATTGGGTCATGTGACCTGCCGATCTACTGGTAGCAATACAGTACAGTTTGAATGTAAAACCATTTTATTTTTGGTGGTGGGTGGAGAGGGGGGGGGGGGGGGAAGCGGGGGTTTCCAGAATTTCTTAGAAAATCCACATTATGTATCTCCTTCCTGTCACTCCAACCCTTCCCTGAACTGGGCAGATAAAGCCAGGCTTTGACCTTATTGATACTCCTCGATGGGGTGCAAACTACCATCTCTAGATATATCCCTAACTCTCACCTCTAAAGTGATCTGACAATCAAATTGGCATCACTCTACTTGTATGGCAGCTTCCATCACAAGGGTAGGGAGAAAAGTGGATGATCACACAACAGACTTTACATAGGGAGAACTAACTGGTACCCCTATGGCTTAACTAGACATAACACTTCAATTCCAGGCCCCTAGAGTAAGGCCAGATACAGGCATCTCCCCTGCATTGTGTAATGAGAAAAAAAACATGGAATGGAATCCCAAAAAGTACAAATTCCTGAGCCTATTTACATTTAAAAGGGTACAGTGTTGTACTGAGGCATCTTGGGCTGATTAGAAGGGTTCACAGCCTAGTAGCAAAAGTTGTCCTGTACATCGGGACTATCATATTAAATCATTTGTTTTGTAGAACATTACTAAAGAGCCAATTGCCCAAATGTTAGTGTAACTGAGCTATAAAAATAGTATCCATTGTTTTCTGTGGGTTAATCCACACAAGTTATTGTATTTATGGCTATAGACAATAATGAGCCTAATGGTAAAGAATCCTTTTATCAGCTGTACATTAGACCTTTAGGGGGGTATTCAATAAGGTGCGAATTCGACTGTCAAATTTGCAAACAGCGGATTCCCATAGCAAATCCGCTACAATTTCCCCATTGTAAAGTCGCTAGAATTTTTTAAAGTTAAGATTGCGACAATTTTCCCATAATAAAGTCATGACTGCGAAATATTCTCATTATAAAGATGCAACTGCAACAGTAGAAGCCTATTGCGACTGCGTTTATCTGGCGAATTCGCACATATACGCAGCAATTCGGACTTTAGTGAATAACCCCTTTAAAGTCCAGCTTCAGAGGGTGCCTGCCTGTCTCTTGTTCTATCCTGAAAATGAAGAGTTTATAACAATATTCTTATGAGGACCAGTTATATGTATGTATAATTTTATTTATAAAGTGCCAAAAATGTATGCAGTGCTGTACAATTCAGCAATACAAATATAGTACGGACATGGGAAAAGTGCATGAAAATATCAAGTGCAAGTAAAATAGCACAAGGATAATTCACTTTAAGTGCCAGGTTGTGGTTGACACGAGAGGTTGGAGGTCCCTGCCCCATAGAGCTTACTATCTAGTTGTGAGTAAGACATTACAAACACAGATAGAGGGTAATAAGTGCTAATAACAATGTGTTGATACATTGGTCAATAAATACATATAATAAGCATAAATAACTAAGGAAAAAATAAAAAATATATATATAAATAGTGCTAGTGCTCCATAAGGAAGGATTTCAGTTTGGTTTTAAAAGTGGAGAGGGAATGTTCTTGGCGAAGATAAAGGGGTATAGAATTCCATATGTATGGGGCAGAAAGAGAGAAGGGTTTAAGCTGAGAAAGGGCAGTATTGGTGTGTGGTATGCAAAGCTGGTTGCTTTGGGAGGAGTGCAGTTGACATTGAGGGAATGTATGGGCATATCAGAGTTGAAATGTAGGGAGGAGTAGCAGAGTGAAGTGCCTTAAATGTCAAAAGGAGAACACTGTAAATGATTGGTTTGCCAGGGAGCAGAGAAATTGGGAGAAAGGCTTTCCCTTCTGGGGAGAGAGGGAGACAATTCTGTCAGAAGAATTTAGAATAGACTGGACCAGGGAGAGGTGGGAAACTGGAAGACCAGATAGAAGAACATTGTAGTCCAAGGACAAGAGCATGCATGAGGGTTTTAGCAGTGGCGTGAGAGGGAAAGGGGCAGATCTTTCCAATGTTGCAAAGGAAAAATCAACAGGTTTTAGCAGTGGTAGAGATGTGTTTAGAGAAGGAAAGAGGAGATTCAAAGGTCACCCGAAGACAACGTACAGAGGTTACAAGATAAATCATACCATCAACTAGAATGGAAAAGGTAGAAGCAGGTCCAGGTTTGGGTGGAAAAATAATTCCATTTTAGTAAGATTTAATTTGATTTGGCACTTGACCATCCAAGAGGAGATTGCCAGGAGACAACTAGAAATTTGAGTCTGTATTTCAGGTTATAACACAGGAGTGGATAAGTAAATTTGGGTATTATCTGCATACAAGTGATACTGAAGACCAAATGAATTGATGATCTTACCCAAAGAAAGAGTGTACAACGAGCACAGGATGGGACCAAGGACAGAACCTTGGGGTACCCCCACCTGTAGTAGGACAGGAGAAGAGGTGTCATTAGCATGGGAGGCAAAAAAGGAACAATCAGAAAGATAGGAAGCCAGCCAAGATGCAGCCGGATCACAGATACCTAGCACATGGAGAATTTGAATAAGAAGAAAGTGATCAACAGTATAAATTGCAGAGGAAAGGTCTAAGAGAATTAGAACAGAAAAGTGACCAATGGCTTTGGCAACCTGGAGATCATTTGCAAGTTTACACAGAGCAGTCTCCATAGAGTGGCCTGGCCTAAGAACAGACTATAGAGGGTCCAGGAGATGTTGGGCATGCAGAGAGTTAGTAAGGAGGGTGTAGACAAGACGTTGCCGAAGTTTAGAAACCAAAGGCAAGAGAGAGGCAGGACAGTAGTTAGTGAGGCATGCAGAGTCCAGTGCAGCTTTTTTAAGGATGGTTTAATACAGGCCTGTTTAAATGAAGAAGGAAAAGATCCAATGGACAGGGAAGAGTTGAACAGGTGTGTAAGGACTGGCACAAGAACAGAATCACAGCACTTTAGTAAAGAAAATGTCACGGGGTCAAGCAGGCATGTACTGACATGGGAAGAAGAGAGAAGCTGAGAAACTTCAGGCTGGGTAGCAAGAGAAAAAGAATTCAGAAACTCAGATGGGGATGTATGTAGAATTAAGTATGTGTTAAGAGGAGTAGCAATCTGGTTGTGGATATTATTAATTTTGTTTCTAAAGAAGTCGGCAAAATCTTGTGTGGAATGTAGGGGAGTTTGCACACCTGAGGGTAAGGGACATAGAAGGTTGTTGACAATGTAAAATAGATGATGGGTATTAGATTTATTCTGGTTTATGAGGGTTTTGTAATAGGATTGTTTAGCTAGGGAGACAGAGGAGTTAAGGCATGAGAGCAAAAACCTATAATGCAGAAAATCTGCCTGGAAACAGGATTTCCTCCACATACATTTTGCACAACGCATACAGGATCTAATAAAGTGTGTTTCTGCATTCAGACAAGGACGAGTATTATTAATGTGGATCAGTTTAGGCTTCAGGGGGGCAAATGAATCAATAGAATTAGATAAAATGGAGTTATAGGAATTAGCCAGCACATCAGAATCAGAGGGCAGGGCAGGGGAGTGGTACGGTATATTTCCAGTACTTTTCTGCAGCTAGGTCTTATTTTCAGGGGACATGGTACTGGTACGGTATATTTCCAGTACTTTACTACAGCTAGGTCTTATTTTTGGGACATGGTACAGGTATGGTATATTTTCAGTACTTTACTACAGCTAGGTCTTATTTTCAGGGGACATGGTACTGGTACGGTATATTTTCAGTACTTTACTACAGCTAGGTCTTATTTTCAGGGGACATGGTACTGGTATGGTATATTTCCAGTACTTTACAACAGCTAGGTCTTATTTTTGGGACATGGTACAGGTACGGTATATTTTCAGTACTTTACTACAGCTAAGTCTTATTTTCAGGGGACATGGTACTGGTACGGTATATTTTCAGTACTTTACTACAGCTAGGTCTTATTTTCAGGGTACATGGTACTGGTACGGTATATTTCCAGTACTTTACTACAGCTAGGTCTTATTTTTGGGACATGGTACAGGTACGGTATATTTTCAGTACTTTACTGCAGCTAGGTCTTATTTTTGGGACATGGTACAGGTACGGTGTATTTCTAGTACTTTACTGCAGCTAGGTCTTATTTTCAGGGAAGGCCTTATATTTCTAAGCTTGGAAAAAAATGCACTAGGTCTTATTTTCGGGAGAACAGGGTAGGCAATTACAAACAATACCAATAATACAAACTTTTCTTATGTTTATTAGTCAATATTTGCATTTACTGGTGTAAATATCATAGAGAAGAATACTGTAGTCTTGGCCTACCCAGAACAAGAGAGGCATCATAATTATCAGCATGAAATTAAAAGGCTTGTAGAAAATGCAGAACATAGCTTCCTTAAACAGCAGTACTATCTGTAAATGGTCATATTGCTTGGTTTGAATAATACATATCCATTAAAAGAACAGTAACACAAATAAATGTAAATACCTCAAATCCATTTAAAGTTATTATATATTCAATCGGTGTCTCCAAAAATTCTAAAGTGCTATTCAGCTTTAAAAATTGTGATTAGAGCACACTTCCTACATTTGCATTATGTAAATCACCAAAGTAAACAATGGGGCTGGGTGAGATCTGTTTAACAATATGGCTGCTATCAGTGAAGATAATAACATGAATTTAACCTCAAAGATAGTATTTTGACAATAGTAAAAAGTGGTCGAGTGGTCTCGCCGAGACTGGAATTCCTTTAAAGCACTGGCTGATGTCTGCATGCAGGACATCAGGGAGCGCATAACAGTCAGTGCGAAGTGAGGCGAAGGATCCGCACCTCACTTCACACTTTGGTGAATTCCCCCCTTAATCTTTAGCAGCAAAGGACTTTCTATATTTGCCGTTATGAGTGCTATTCTATATATGGACACTATAGTGCTGATATAACTGCAGACATACATATAAAACTCATTTATACTAAGCCAATGACTTACACAAATAGATACAAAAAAATGTTTAGGGAAGAAATAATACTTTATAATAAATAATAATTTATTTCCCTTTTTGTATTTTTCCTGAGAGCTGACATTTCCCTCCTCTTTTTGTTCTGCAAGTCAACATGAGAAGAAAAACCTGCCTGACTGCTATTGGTTAAGCAGTGTGCTGACCTTTTGGCCGCATGAATTAAGCTTGGAATGCAGGAGATTACAGAGTGAAAGCTGACTTGTGCACATGTGCTAAGTAGTAAGTAGGTCAAAAATGTCTGGGGCAGGGTATCTATTCATGGAAAACTGGCCAGTACATATCACACACACATTTCCTGGTGCAGTAGTTTATCAGTGCTGCCTACTCAATCATTCTGTGTCACATGAAACATCTACTGGGGAGAAACGCTTCTCACAAAGGTATAGTACTGCATATGTAAAGATGTAATCTGACTATAGTTCCCCTTTAATAGTCTGTAAAGAATTACATTATCAGAAAAACCAACAGAAGTCCTGTGCACAATGGTGACTGCAGGACTGTGATTGTGAGGCAGAATTTCCAGGTGCATCAATGGCTACTTTGACAGTTTAAATTTTACTGCCTTAAAGGAGGGATTGTCAGTCTGTCCTTGTCCCAAACAGGGCACATATTCTGGACATCTTCCTGTCAATATCCAAAAAAAGTTGCTGGACGGTGACAAGGGCAGGTTTGAGCATTTGCTATCTTCCTATTTTATAAACTAATGTGCTATAATAAATATGTCCTGCTTCAAATAATAGAAATTAGGTTTCTAAACTATAAGCCTTACCTAAATGAGGTAGGGAGAAATTAAAAGTGTCAGGCCAGCCTTGTTATTTCTCCCTGAGGAAGCCCCTTAAAGAGTCGAAATGTGTTGGAGTTGTCATCACACTGTGATTCTAAGAAGGTTATTTTATCCGCTTTGTAATGTGAGTGTATCTACAGTATTTATATTGAATTCAAATCTTTTTGAACTAGCTACACTATTGTACTTTCTCTCCAGTATAGCAAAGTACATCCAGAGATGACTACCTTCAAACTGCACTTTGTTGATGAACTGGGTCATTAGAGGCTCATGGACAAATGACATTGTGAGTGTAAATTTTATACATTTAAATCTAACAGTGATACTGCATACTACCCCATATCAGCTGTTCTTATTTGAAGGGGAAGTGCAATCCCTCTACACTTTCTGGTGGTTGAAAGAAGTGGGTCTGACAGGAATTGCTGTATATCCCATAGATAGCCGAACACCAATAGACATTCCTCGCTCCCTAACCCTCCACTATTAAAGGCCAGTTAAGTTAAACCCTGGGTATACTCCATTGTTTCTGCATATGATGATTTTTTTATATATAAATATGTCATAAGAAATTAACAGCTAGGATAGACATACCCTCCTCATTGTTAACACTCTTACAGTCCATTTATGTAGAAATTGCAATGAAGGTACGTTCTTATTATGAAGCAAGGAAATCAAACCCATGAACCTTTCATCTGTTGGATGACAGAGTCATGATTTGTAACTGCTGGGTGGGGAAGCAGTATGAATTTGACATCTCTGCTATAAGTTTTTGATAAAAATTTTTGAGTTACACAGTCAAAATACAAAATGAAAATATAATAACTCCATTAGATCTTACCACCAGCTCTGTGTTAGCTTGGTTTATGGAATCCTTCCTGGGTTGATCCTCACTCGATACCTCTACAGGATTCATCCTCTCCTTGCCTTGGTTGAATTGATCAGTATGTGTCAAACTTAGCTCTGAATCCCTATAAAACAACCTAGGGGGTCCCCCCTCCTTCTCCTTGTAGGATCATTAAAATCATTTCATAATAAGGGAGGACCCATCTGCATCATGTCGCTAGATAATCCCCCATTAAGATTATCTGGGATAATTGTTAGTAGATCAGAGGATAATTGTGTGTGTGTGTGTTTTTTTCTATATTTAGATAGCTTTTGTTTATATTTCAGTATACACATGTAGAACCAGCGAGATTCTCTGTATGATCCGATATCCAAGATACATTGCTTCTTTTTACTCCGGAGGCATCGGTAAGTATCAAGTTTATGAGTGTAATGTTCGAGCTGTGCTATGTTAAGCTTCGAATAAATCCCTTTTATATGAGGGCACTAATAAAACCTTCTTTTTGTTTGACTGCATCATGTGGTAGATTTAAAAGTACAAGTAGGCAGTGTGAAAGGGACAGCTCAGTAATGTTATATGGTTACTTTTTGATTTGTATATATATATATATATATATATTGTATTTAGATGATTGCATTCATGTCAATCACTCGGTTCTTAGAATCCCCATCCACTGAGGATATTATAGGCTCCAGAACATCCAAGGGCAGTCATTTCCTGTAATTCTGCCTGGGGTGGCTCAGTTGCCATAGCTACCATTTCCAATATTTCCAATATTCAGGAAAGAAATGCATTAATTATGTGCATTGTTGGCCACCAGAGAACACGTCAGCCCACCAACTGATAGCAAGTTGTAAAGTTAGCACTGACACCAGAGCTGCCATACATAATACTACAAAAATAAGCATAAAATGGCACAGACATTTGTTGTTTTAAGTAGCGGTGATTGGGAACAGATTCATACTGCTGTAAACTTTCCCAATGTTCATTTTTCTTTAACTGCTAGTTGGGTTTGGGAGCACCTCTGCTGCAGTCTACCAAAGGAAGCCCTGGTCTTCTGGTGGGTGAATCTGACTATTAGGAGCTTACTCATGGAAGTTCGAAAAGTTGCATAAAGGTCCAAATTCACACTAATTTTCCATTTCCTCATCCTCTTACATTGATCAAACTCTGCCTTTTGACGAACTTGTAACATTACTGCCCACACAGGTAACTTTCCTACTCATTTTAGTATCGGATTCTGTTGAAGTAGCAAGTTTTCCAAGGTGTACTACCCCAAATTTACCAATTTGACTTTGCAAGATCAACGTAGCAAATTGGGGAGAGTTGATGGCAAAGCTCCTGTTTGGTGTAAGGTGACTGTTCATTCAAAAGTGACAATAAACACTGTGACCAGCTGTTAATATGAACTATGGACAGGGTGACATAGAAAGGGATGTAATATTCTCTGGAGAACTTGAACACAAAATAACTCAAAATATTCTCTTTCAGTTGTTGCTTTATATGCAAAGAAAATACCTATGAGACCCAGGGGGTAATTCAGCAAAGTGCAAACTTACCTCCAAATCCTTCAATTCACCTCGCCAACACTGTTATGTGCTCGCTTCTGTCCTACACGCGGACATCAGCAAACGCTTTAAAGGTACTGGAGTCGGATTCAGCTCATCTCGTGACCACTCAAGTCACCTCACCGAGACTGGAATACCTTTAAAACGTTCGCTGATGTCCGCGTGTAGGACAGAAGCGAGCGTGTAACAGTGTTGGCGAGGTGAATCGAAGGATCAGGAGGTAAGTTTGAACTTTGCTGAATTACCCCCCCCCCCCCCCCCCCCAGTCTGTATGGAGTATATGCAAACCCTGCTGAATTGACAAAATCCACAGATAGCTGAACTCACTCACAGATGACACAGACGGAATCCACTGTAGTTTCTTGCAGAACTTTCAGGGATGAAATCTGAATCACTCTGGAGAGGTCAAAATACTTTACTTTTCCAGCCTGTTTTCAACGAGGTATATTACAGAACTGAACTGTGATAAGCAATGTTGCCAACTCCTCAGTAAGAAAAATAGCTATTGGCTGTCCTAAAAGTCGCTAGAAGTCACTATATGATGTCATAGCCTAATTTCCATAATTTAAAATTTGCATGTCGTGTCACTATGATGCAAATATTGTCTCAGTTGTGAAAAAATTATGGAAATTGTCACATTCGCAACTTTAGAAATTGTTGCAGTCGCGACTTTACAATGGGTGAAATGTTGCGGATTTGCTATTACATTACATTACACCAGAGAAAGTCACTAGATTTGTCACTAGTCACTTTTTTACAAAAAAGTCATTAGAGGGGTCATAAAAGTCGCTAAGTTGGCAACACTGGATAGGGGTGGCTCTCTTCTCTACACTAACTGCTGCAGGGAGGCTGCTACTGTGAGACTAACTGCCTGTCAGTGCTTTGGGGTGGGCTGGGGACAGTAACTGCAGTGGGTAGACTGCTACTGTGAGACTAACTGCCTGTTAGTGCTTTGGGGTAGGGCTGGGGACAGTAACTGCAGCAGGGAGGCTGCTACTGTGAGACTAACTGCCTGTCAGTGCTTTGGGGTGGGGCTGGGGACAGTAATTGCAGAATGATTGGTGCTTCACGTGGAGTCTTCAAAAGTCTCCAATACCACCAGAAAAAGTAGGTAGATTAGTCGCTAGTAGCTTTTTAAAAAAAAGTCGCTAGGGGGGTCATAAAAGTCGCTAAGTTGTCAACTTAAGATAAGACGGAGGCAGAAAGTTACACAGAACATTCCAATGTAAACGGGGAGAAGGGATCATACCAAATTAATACAATACATGGGGCAGGTTTAATGCAAATAGCATTGGAATATGCATAAAATTAATAATGAAGCTGTTATGACAGCACACAAAATGAGAGACATGGAAAGGACTGAGCACTATATAAATATTTCTTCTCTTGTGTTTTCTGGAGATTCTTCTGTGGAATTTAGTACCACAACATAGTGTGTGTGTATATATATATATATATATATATATATATATATATATATACAGTATATATATATATATATATATATCAGTAGTGGATGCTGGTCTTTCAAGGAGGGGAAGCTCACTTTGTCATATCAGTACAGCTGAAAAGACCTGTTACTTTTCCCCACCTTTTGCACCAAGTTAATCTGAGGAGTTGATCTGCCCTGCTGTTTAACTCTAAACAAAACTATCAAATGGCTTTACCAAAATCCTGTCCACAGCATTCACACTGTCTAACATTATGTACATCTTTCAGAATGAAAGCTGCACATAATAAAAAGCTGCACTTTTGCTATTGAACTCTGTGGAAGCTCAGTGTCCACACTGTTTAAAGCACTGTGAAGCTGCAGGAATGGGTGAGATGAAATGACATGTACATACTGTACTGTTGTATACAGTATATTTGATCACTTATTTCTTTTGTCATTTTAGGGGAAGCTGAGCTTCCCTTGCAGTCTTAGAGCAAATGCCACTGATATATATATATACACATACATACATTGGCGGCTCTGGCCCTATTGGCGCCCCTCCATCCAGCGCTGCTCCCCCCTCGCGACACCTTCCCTGCCCCGCGCTGCCCACACTCACCTCCAACAACGCCGTCCAGCCGTTGCTCAACTTTAGATCTCCCAATTGGCACCTCTAGAATTTGCCTACTCTGCCTTGTGGCAGAGCCAGCACTGTATATACCGTATATATATATATATATATATATATACAGTATATATACAGTATATACTGATTCATTATTTTCTGTTTGCTACATTTTCAATTTTGACCAATTTATAAAGTCCCGAACAAAACTTACCATTAAGAATAAAATTTATTGAAGCATTCAATCCACTACACTTTACACTATTTTTCAATGGAGTTCTGTTCGCTTCCATTTTCTATTGATATTGATCATCTTTTTGGTTGGAAAAACTGATCTAACTTAGAAAAATGTGCAGAACCATCTCCATAGGGAATAATGGGTTTTTCCACACTCAACCTGGCAAACACTTTTTCGGCAATAAAAAAAAGGTCTTAAGCGGCTTTATAAATATTGATAGATATTAGTGCTAATTCAATATCGATATGCAAGTCAATTTTTTTTCTTTCGTTAATGAATGTTCAGCTGAATTCCAGTCAGTGAGTTGTATTTCAGTCTGGGAGTGTTAGTAAAGTGGACTTTGATGTATAAAATAATACATTTTTTACTTATATTGTGGGAGAACTAGATGAGGATGTAAGGGTAGGAAATTCCTCCCAGATAACTCAGTGGGGAAAATATCAGAATCATAACTTTTCTTGTGTTGGAGCATGTGTCATTTTAATCCTGTAGAATGATCCGTTTTCTCTATTTCTTTATATGAACAAGCTCACACTAAGGTACGTGGGTTTGTGCTTGGTGTGCAGTTCATAGACAAGTTGATGGATAGCATCACTTGGGAACATATTTTCCATGAAGCTTTGACAGAGGAACAAATCGGAGGTATATTTTCTGTTGCTGCATGTGACTTCCAGAGGGACACAATAGGAATATTGGCGGATAGATTCCCTTGCTGGACATTTTGTAGCTGTGCTACATTAACACATCATCCTCCTCATTTTATTTATAATTGTGTTTGCTTTATGCGAATTGCTGGTTAATTTTTTTTTAATCATTTTTCTCTACATATTCATCCATATTTACAGTAACTGTAAAGATCAGTTCTAAAATGTTACAATTTTTTTTTTTCATTTTAAAGTTCCATTACAGCTTTTTAATATTTTTATTTACATTTGATTACGTGGGTTACAGGCTAGTAACAAACTATAAATGTCACTGTCCTGGTATTATAATTGTAGGTTTCCTTCACCTAACTGGCTGGAATCAATTAATAGATGCATATTATTTGGCAGATCAGCTTGGAAACCCATTTACATAGAGGATATGGTAATATTTTAAGAGGATTACATTTATATGTAAGACGACATATTATAAGCATATTATGAAAGACTTTGTATAGCCATGTGGGCGGACATACTGAAGTAACCAGCAATTCCCATAAGGCCATTCTTCAATACTTTATTGTTACAACCTTTCACCTTTCCCTGCTGGATTCTGGCAAAAGGCCTTATGTGCGTGCTGTACATATCTGGTAACGATATTCACTAATAAGCGCATAAAAAATATTTGAGAGCCAAGGTACATACAGATGGTTGAAAGTCCTTTGAGTGTTAATCTGAAAAACAGATTATTGTGAAAGTAGTTCCTGTGTAGAATATCTGCACATGACACGATCTGCTGACCTTTTAAACATAATACAACAAATCTGGCATTTCAGATGGGGACAAATGAACCCAAATCATAAGTAGATGAATAAAGCAAATCATATTTATTAGTCGTATGTATAATTATAAAAAAAAAACAGGTTGGTTTGCAGGATTGGCAAGGATTGAAGTGGCAATGGTATATTTTTCACAGCACTTGATTGGCATTTGCTCAGCTTTGATGGATCCTTTATAGGCATAATGTACACTTTTGCACTGTCGCAAAAACTATATACTACAGCAGTTCTCAACCTGGGGATCAAATGACAACTTGCCAGGGGTCGGCTAACACCCCTCTGATTGTCGCGGATTTTTGATACACATTATTTGCGACCGCAACAATATTTCCATAGTAAAGTTGCGACTGCGACATTATTCCCATATGGGAATATTGTTGCAATTGCCACTTTACTATGGAAATATTGTCGCGGCAATAAAAAGGTAGAGAACCTCTGTACTACAACATGTTTCACTGATAATGTAGGTTATGCAATCATGGTAACAATATTGGTATTATTTCTGCTGTTTGGGTATATTTTTGCAGTAAAATGTATATTACATTAATTAACATTTTATATATTTAAATAATGAAATTGTGATATTCACCTTAACTCAACTTAAAAGGTGAGAAATACCTTCTAAGACAGCCTGCAACTAATCTTCATTTTTAGCAGTTTGGCAATTATTTAATTTTTTTTGTTCATTTATACTTAAATGGTCTGTAAAAGAATCTGTACAGGGCTTGAATAAAAAGTATCATAATTCATGAAAAAAAGAATTATACATTAAAAAAAAAAAAGTAAAAATTGTACTGATTATCTGGTTGCCAAGGATCACATAGCAAAACAAAATCAAATAATGCACAACACACAAAAGAATAAAAATAAATAAAGATTTCAATCTGCAAAATAAAAAATTACAAAAATAACTGGATTAACATGGCAGTGATAAGAATTCAGCACTTGTAAAAGTTTCATGTGATATTGCAGAACACTCCTCACCATAGTCATTGGGACAAGCAAGCATTAGTAGCGTCAATGTCTCAGCAAGTTGGAGAAATCCATTATGGAACAAGAGAGAACCACCTTTTAAGGACACCAAACTTTGAAGAAGGAATACAACTGTAGCAGACTGAGTTTGGCTATGGTTTAAGTCTTCCTCCCACTTAGATGGTAAGCTCTATGGGGCAGGGACCTCCATCCTCTTGTGTCAATCACAACTTGGCACTTAAAGTGATTTCATGCTTGTAAGTTACTCACTTGTAATGTGTAATGCACTTTTCCCCATGTCTGTATTATATTTGTATTGCTGAATTGTACAGCGCTGTGTAAATTTGTGGTGCTTTATAAATAAAATGATACATACATATATACATAATGGTGAGTATTTGTTACTTTCTCTAACCAAATATTTGTAAACACCTTATTCTAAAATACTCAGTGAATTTGTGTCATTACTTTAAGGGCCTCAATGTAGCTGCAGAGTGTCTTCACCCACAATCCAGGTCTTTGAATCAATCCTAAATTTGTGTAAGTATTAAAGATGATCAAACCAGTTTGATAATAAAATGTGACGTCTTCAGAATACTTAAAATACAAAAATGTTTGCAGGCCACACTTGCACTCTGTAAATACACTGTAGTAAAGCACTAAGGATTTAGATTAGGGTTGTCTTTATTAAATTTGTATTACAATAATCACATTGTATAAAGCATTTCCATTAAACATGTCATGAAATCACACCATAAAGGCATTGCTATCTGCATTCTAACACAGATTATACTTTGCAGGATGCAGTCCTCTCCTGGCTTCTTGTAACACATAAGTGTGCAGTCTCTGTTGTCCATTTACACAAAATATGCATACACCTTCAGAGCCCAGTAGTCCACAATAAGGGAGACACATATGGTACCAATGAAGAATCATCCACGAAAGATTTAGCTAATTATCAAACTAAATCCACACCTCAAATGCTTATCTGTAAAAACTGTGGCTAGTTGGTTTAAAACAGTCAAACTAAATTCTGATTGCTCAGAGACTGCGGAGATTGCTCATAAATAAAATATATTCAAATACTGGGATCTGAATATTTCCCCCAAACAATGTCCCAGGAAATGGCGCATCCCTATTCCTTACAAAGTGATCATGTGCTGGAAAGGCATCCTCCTCATTCATTTCATCACAACTCCAAATACTAGGAGGCATTTTGCAGGTCAAGGTCCTGCTGGGAAACAGAAAGTGGAGAATTTGGATTGTTCTGGGTTAGGCACTCACTGGGTCCTAGTGAGCCTCTTTAATCCAGAACATTCCAGGCGATCGAAAAAGATACAGGATGAAACTTTCAAAGGTACCCTTTCCAAAAAAAACAACAACAATCTGTCATCGTTAGAATACTGATATCAGAGCTACAAACTTAAAGGCACTTTAACTGCAATATACAGTAATATATAGCAAGGCATGGTTTGTATAAATAGAAATTTGCCAGCAAGTATATATATATATATATATAGAAAAATATCCTGGACTTCAATATTAGGAGTAGAACGCTTTACAGAAATCATGGTTCAGTAGCAACAGTAGGAAGATGCTGGCATAGTATATGTATTTGACAAGACTCTGGAACCCTCCTAATTATCATCCTGTTAGGATATTATCAAATCTTCTCCATAAAATAACATGAATTCAAGTGGCAGTTTCAGCTTTATATTGGTGTGATGCTTTCCAAGTCTAGTTGTAGATGTGGTTGACCTAACAGCTATTGCTTTACATAGCAGTGGTTGGTATGAGGCCACATAAGGAAGTCTCATCCCATTGACCACCACACAAAAACATGTTAAAACCAAACGTTAACTATTCACAGAACAAAACAGTTTTTAACACAAAACCCCAATAATTTCAAAGGAAAAACTCTCTAATTATCTTAAGTGACAATTCCCAACATCCTATGCAGGAGCTAATGGTACTCAAGTGTAGAGCCATGAGTTTTGTATCCCTGTTTTCAAAGGATTCATTAGAGTCACCAAACAGGTCTTTGGTCCCCCTTGTTTAATAATTTATTCATACTTAGATGATCTTTCATGGGTAAATGTTTTAACACATTTACTAGATACACATGGAAAAGCCTCACATTGTACTGAATAAAAATACATTTGCTCTGCTCTCAGTTCAAGAAAATATTCAAAATGTAAATAATGTACTACAAAATTGTTTTTCCTACCCATTGGAAAAACAAAAAATGCAATTAACCAAGATGGGGGCCATTCTAGGGTTTTCTGCAAATTTTGTTAATTTTCAGAGATTTTTTTTTTTTATATGAAAATCTGCAAGATTTTTTCAATCGATAGAAACTTTTCGATTGAGTTTTTTCGATGGAAAGGTAGCCACGCTACTAATGTAAAGTGTGGCTACCTATCCCTTGAACAATTCAATCAAAAAGTTTCTCTCGGTAAATGTTGATGGGAAAAAAAAAAAATCTTGCGACATTTACTGCGAGAAACTTCTGAGATCTCGCAGGAATAAATTCGGGAAAAGTGAAATCGGGCTTTTATGAATGTATTCAATTTCGCCAAACATGGGAATGCAACCATACTTGTGTGACGTGCTGAAATTAAAATACAAAAACACTGTAGGTAGCATTGTTAAGTGCAGAATTTGGACTATGGCAACATTACAAGTTGCCATACACCAAAATGTTAAAGCAATTTTTATGAGCAGCCTTTTCATATAAAAACACTTGAGAAAATTTGCAGAAACAATTCACCAGCAGTGAAGCTCCATAGTATTGTTACTAATGGACTGATCTATATCTTCTGTTTTAGCGCAATACCTTTATACTATATTACATGTACAACATTAATAGACATATACACTTACAGCACAGACATTTTTAAAATATGTTTGGGAGATCCATATATAAATCAGATCTCTCATTAAATAGGCATTCCTCTTCATATTGCAAAGATACACAGTCATTGCATGGTAAGGCTAGTCACATTGTATAGTTTTCAGTTAGCTCGTTCAAACATCTGCCACCTATAAGGCTAGGCCACAAAAGGTGATTCACCTGCTTATTGCTGCAGTGTTTTTTTTTTTGTTTTTCTTGGAAAAAAATTTGTGCAAAACAAAAATCTGGAATCATATTGTAAAACCGCGTCAAATCAATTTCAGCTTCAAACTACTGGCTGAAGGAGGCAGACTAACATGGAAGCATGTAGAGAAGGTAAGTTCTAGGGCATCAGTAATGAGATAAAGGATTCAGATGTGAAAAGAACGAGGAGGCATTTGCTAAACTGAATGCCATTACAGTCTAGAAATATATGCACCTCTTTTGAAACTTAACCTCATAATATAGGACTTTAGAAGGAACTAGTAATGAAATGTCTATGGAAGCAAAATTCACCAAGTCCTTTTTTTTGTAGCATAATAAACCCACTGGGATCTGAACACCAGTTCTGGTATTTAAAAGGGGAAGTGGAAGTACATATTATCTTTACATTTGTTAACATTAATGGACTTGTCTGAATGTAAATAAGGAATTAAGGTGATACTACAATGTAATCTCCCCTTTAAAACCCTTAAAATAACTTGCAGTACAATATAAATACTTTAGGACAAGTAACATGGAATTTGGAGCACTTACAGAATACTGTAATTTACTGTTTTGCAAGAAAATGTTTTTACTGGGACACATCTTTAAGAGGAACGGTGTCCAATTTAGGTTCTCAGAAGGATCAAATTTATTTATATATTGGCTATGTGTTTTAAATGGAAAACATTCTTCATTTAAAAAAAAAAAAAATAATTAAGATTTATTGAGAAAAAGCATCAAATAGTATTAGAATTAGTTAACAGTGTATTTATGTGCTCGTTTGCTAACAACAGAACATGGCAACTGGGAGGTATCTTACAAACATCAGTTCATGTTTGCATTTTCCTACAAAATCCACCACATTTTATGGTCTCGGGATTAGCTTTAGGACCAATGAAGAGGTAACTGTTTTGCATTAACAGCAGAGAAGATGAATTTCTTGGAATGCTATTGGGGTTCTTATATCAAACAAATACCAGAGTAAATGAGGTTGTGTTTATAGGTTGTTCATCAGTGGTTGATCCAAGGTCTTCAGCCCATCCAGGAAGATGGTAGGAGTAAGTATGTGAGTAGATCCTGGTGAGACAGTTAAGGAGAATAAAAAAATACCAAACAGTTAGAGCATTATATTGATAAAAGGGAAAGTAAGTTGGAAGGGATAAATGCTAAGGAATGCAGTAAAATGATACAGTATGGAGTCTCGTCATCTGTAATTGTCATATAGATGTTTCTGTATAAACCTTTGTGGGTATAGACAGTTACAGTGCAGTGCTGGAGTATACCCACCTGCCAAGTGCACACAGGTTAACCCTATCCAACAATCTACATGAAAACAACCTTTAAGCGCAATATCTGGTGCACTCAAACTAGTTATTCATTTTAGAGAAAAAAAGGGTGTTTTTGTGATTTATGATGTACACAAGCACACCTGATATAGCTCTATGATTTGCTTGAGGACTTACAACAAGTGCAAATATCAAATTGATGCGTCTGAGCTGATTTAGGGAGAATGACCCATATGTGCAGGGAGTTGGGAGCAGTAAAGAAGCGATGCTGGCTTCTTGGAAAGCCCTGCTTTTAACTCAAAATATAAAAGCAATTTTAAATATACCTATATTGCCATTTGATTTTGTTGTTAATCTGGTGTGCAAGACTCATGACCTCAAGGTTATTTGTACATGGTGTCGGGGACATATGGCTATATAAATATTAGGACAATGTGAAGCAGCTCAACTGCTTGGGGCAATGAATCACTACATGTACCTTCAGGGAAAAGTTTAACTTTTCTGTATATAAAAGGAAGAATGAAGGTGAGAAGAAGTAAGTAATGATTATTAGAAAATAAGACGGCTAAAAAAGGAACACAACTAGAGAGGTCAAAGAGATAAGACAAAAAGCAGAAAGCATATAAATTAGAAGGTGACCAGGAACCCACCAATCACTGCTTCCCACTTGGAGTCTGTTGCTTTAGTCAACTCATAGGCACTCCTCATCTCAGACATGGTCACTCCACCCAGTACATACACTAGAAGTCGTGGGCCCGATCGGTACTCTGCAGCACTTCGTGTCTTGTGCCAGTGGCCAAAGCGAGCACTGTGAAGGAGTGAGTGGTTGAAAAGGATGGAAAACTGAAGATGAGGAACAGAAGATGCAGATAAATGGATAGCTTACCTCGTCACTTGCTGAGATGCTCCAGTTGGTTTGCATGGCTCGGAGACAAATGGCCATTGCTTCTTATCCAGCTTATCTTCAATAGCATCCTGCAGAACATAAGGGTTATAAAGAATACATTAACATTGTATCATGTCAAAACAAGAGTATCTATAAACAGTAGGGATCATAATGGAGATCACAAGGTTATAAGCCACAATATTATAACTGGGGCTTTAGAACCATAACTCCTGCCCTGCCTGGTAACCACAGACTAATATCACTTTATATGATTGCATCAATAACATTTTCCATATCACCTCTTTCAGCCACTGCCCATGTGTGGATACAAACCTAAGAGAAAACCATTTTAAAAGATACAATGGCAAAAGACATCATATGGATTTTATTTAGGCATTTTGAGATGGAAACTTGCATCGAAACAAACAGAAAATCACAGCAAATTTACAAGTTATATGTTGTTAGGGGATATCATATAGTAGCACCCGTAGTTGCTGTAACTGGTGGAAAACTGTGTGACCTCAACAAAACTTCATTTTCTAAATAAGATTTCTCATAATTCCGGGTGGCTCTCTTTACATTAACTGCCCCCTAACAAATGCGCAGTATATTTACCTCCATGATGTCTTTCAGTACCGGTGTCCAACGGGATAGCTGATAGGTGGACTCCGGACGGAGTTTCCTTTCTGGTTTGTTGGAATTTGCAGAGGTTTGCTGGAGGGAAAAATAACAGTGATGTCACAGGTCAGGATTAGCATGCTTAATGTATTCAAAATGGCTGCCGTCAGAGTTTTAAGCTGTGCAGACTTCGGTGGGTCAGTACAGAGACTGCAGAGTGATTCTGGATTTTATTAATACAATGATCAAAATCTTGCAGGTGTTTCACCTAACAGAGCTGCTGCTGAGTAACCAATCAGAATCTTGCAGGTATGTAATTTCAGAGCTGCTGCCCACCTACTTCTTTCTGATTGTTCTAAATTCTTAAGCCTGTGAAGTCATTCCACGCTAATTTGTTGAAGAAGGGGCTTTAAATGCAAAAGCCAGTAAAAATAATTATATAGTATATTTTGCAAAAATCATTTATTTAACAGCTACAATTACATGTTATAAACTATTAAAGGTTGGGTTGCTTTAACAAAAAAATATCCAACATATAAATGTATACAATAACATATTTCATATTGCATTTCCAAAGTACTTCAGGAGAGTTTATTAAGGATATCTAGATTTCTTGGGCTATAATTCTGGAAAAAAATCTGATTTTTTTCCCTTCCTGGGCTTATTCAATGAAAATAGGCAGTATAAAATATGTTCTAAAATCTATTTGCTTCGAATATCCACAACCCACACACATAAAATATTGAAGGATCATGTTTCCATTTTTTCTGAATATATTATCCATTTAAAAATAATTAAAAGAAAACAAATAATATTTCAAGAAAGCAACTCCAGAAATGGAAGACCTGATTTCTAAATAAGAGGCCATCTTTAACTTCCTGCCTTACTGCTGAAATAGAGACAAAATTAAAAACTAAATACACTGCACAGAGGACTGTTTGCAAAGAAAGGACATGTCTTGGAAGAAGTATTAACAGAAACCTTACCCCTGAAACAACACGAGTGCCCAGAAAATTTAGGTTTCTAATGATGTTACTGTCACTCTCTATGTTGGCATGCTGGATCAGTTTAGTTAAAATCTCTTCTGTGATACCTGTACAAAAAAAAGAAATAGTAATCTGTGTGGATGGGTTGCACCTCCCGTTGGTTTGATTAAGCAACACTCATACTATTTAAAAGGTTATTTTTTAATGTTTTCAGGCAAAACGATGTAACTTACAAATCAGCCTAAGGAAATGAATAGTCCGTAAACATAATTTATTATATCTGTAACTATCAATAACCAACAAAGCACGTGCAACGTACACTATAATTTAAACACATGAAAAACCTCACTGTATTAAATAATCAACTTCAATGGCTAAGGTATCCATATTAGATGCTGCATAAAAGTGCATATTGGGGATTTTTATAAAAAGACAATAACCGTAATTAATCCCCACCTACCTATTTTTTCCCTCAATATATATCAGTTTCCCCATTTGGATTGTGACAAACACTCACTTCTGATTTCATTACAATTTCTGTCACCAACAGCTTTAAATAAATTGGCTGCTAGCGAAAATAAAATCCATAATGGAATTAGTAGTTCTGCTGCTGGATTTAGTCAACATCCAATAGAAAAGTCAGCAAAAATGTTTGCCACTTTTTACTGCAAAAATGTGAAATATTTCATAAACAGGATTATGGTGCACACAGTGAAAACACAGAGAGGATGATGGAGCACACAGTGGGCGCACAAGCAGGACGACGGAGCACACAGTGGGCGCACAAGCTGGATGATGGAGCACACAGTGGGCGCACAAGCAGGATGACGGAGCACACAGTGAACGCACAAGCAGGATGACGGAGCACAGAAAACAAAACTTGAAGGAGCAAATAAAGCATACTTAATAAAATAGGATGATGTAACCTACAAGAGGATTATGGTGCACAAAGGATAGAAAGGCAAAAGATTACAGAGTGCAGTGGAAGGAAAAAAAGACATTGGTAGAGCAAATTGATGAAACAAACAGTGGATGATAGCGAACACAGAACGAGAGTGAAAAAGACAAATAAAGAAACCAACATAGTGCCCATGTCCAGTGTATGCCTATATAATATCACATTTAGTAATGGGTATAACAAACTGACACGCTCCTCACTCTAACTGGTACTCACCATTCTTCAGGTAGATATACAACAGTATAATGCGGATTTTGTCATGGGGTTTCACATTGGAATCCAGCAGGATAGGGACTATGATCTTCATTGGATCCTTGAGTTTTTCGCCCTCTGCATCTGTTCCCATAGCAAGATCCTATGGAAACAATACTGTAAAGTTCATTGAAAGTCTGTGATAAGAATTGATTTAAATAATAACAGGCAGCATTAATACAGGCCATATGGGAGAAGAAGTGATGGACAAAACTGCCACTTAAATAGGCCTTGAATAGGCTTCTTTTGCCTGTGGAGTGGATCCAGTCGTTCTGTTTTTAGCATGCTGTATAATAATCTATGCAGCATTATTTGCCAAAAGCAATCTGTAGAAGTTCCTACAAGAAACCATTCCTGTATATTTATCTATTGATCTGCTTCACAGGTGTAATCACATAAGACATAAAATATTTATGTTTTTCCTTGCCTGCTACTCCAAGATATCAGGGATAATTACAGAGTCTGCTGAGACTTTAAATCATTGACATTTTTCCTCTTCTTTATGTCAAGGATACCAAATACTGACTTAGTTAAGATCCAACAGTGTAAAGTTCACACAAGATTTATCTTTTTTTTTAATAAAGTAGAATCAACTATATACAGTCTCAGCGTCAGCCCTTATGTCAATGCAAGGCATTCAGTATCAACAGAGAGGAGATCCACAGCATAAGAACCAGGTCCAAACAAAACTAAATGCATGGGATAATTGATAGGACCCTTGTTATTATTTTCCACTTGCGCAAACTCAAGTAGCACACATTGGGACATCATGTCAGACAAAGATTTAACAGGGATCCGGAAACAGAACCATGCAGCCTTGGGTGAGACAAAACAATGGCTATGTAATACAAATGCATGAAAATAAATCTTTACCTGCTCCACTGCACACAGTTTCTCTACTGTTCCTTTAAATCGCTTCATGCAGTCTTCTGCCAGGTTGAGATGAGTAGCATACTGAGAGGAAGAGAAAATACACAGTGATTGGCCAAGGTATCAACCTCAAAGTAACACACTATCCAGACTTCCTCTTGTACCATGATAGAGCCATCTCTTCCTCCTGTCTCTAGTAATATAATCACATATTGTAATAGCATCACTACGGTACTTTCATATCTGTATTTTATTCCTTGCTTATACCTTCCCACCTAGAACCAGGAAATTCTGCCAGTTCCCTTTTCATGTATTTTAATGCCAGTCAATACCATTCTGACCCGGATCCATTCTGGGTATACCCACGGAGTAATGCTGTGATAAAGCTGTCTAACTGGAAATAGACATTGGGCGAAAATCAGACTTAAGCCACTAAATGACTTTACGGCCTACCCAAGAATGCAACATTATACACAATGAAATCATCATTTGAGGAGCATGTTTCTATGATCTAGACAATTGACTTTCTGCATGTTAATTGTAGGACAATGCTATTGCATATTCTGCGCAAACATATATTATTGAATCTATTCCCCTTCTTGCATGGTACTGCCAACTTTAAATCTTTTCAGTCTAATCAAATTTGGTGAATACAACCTAATATACTGTAAAATAATAAAATACATAGCTATCCATTGTAATCATTATCTTTTTCGGTTACTGATACACCCTATCTATGCAACAAGATATTTCCTACTTGATTAGCAGTTTGATCATTAACGGAGCTGTCAAAATATACCCACTGTATAATAAAATATAAATGATTCCATCTTAGCTGCATTTACTTCTACTATTGACTACCACCCAGTCCAAAAGGATATGGGAATCCATCTTAACCTTTAAATATTTTACTTTTTCTCTGAACTTCTAAAGACTTCTAAGGATGGATAATTTTCCAAAGGTACATAAAGACACCATAAACCATGTATGTCCAGTCTACCCAGCAGCCTTCATGTCTGCTTCTTCTGCAGGCATTTTTTTTAGAAGTAAAAGGCAGATAATGTAGTAATTTAGTTCTACCCCTTGCAGAGAAAACTACTGTCTGGGGCAAATTCTTCTTACAGAACATGTGTGAAAAACCAGCACCATGTGTACTGACTTGGCAAAGAATAAATGCTCTTAGAAGCTCTTCCTTGTTGTGGAAGTATAGCATAGTGGTTAAGGTAAATGTTTTGCATATGGAAAGTTGTTGGTTCAAATCCTGATTTTATTATTTTTTTTTTTAATCAATAAATAAGGTGATACCTCTATTTTTCTAATACACTGAAGTGAATTTGTTAAGTAATAAAGGATTTTACAAGCTAATAAAACTAATTAAAAAAATTATAGCTGTAGCACTTAAACACTATGCTATACTTCTACAACAAAAGTATTTGCAAAAGTAATGAGTTTTACTTTTACAAGCTTCTCCTAAAGTTGCAAGAGTTTGCCTTTAATGACCCATGTGACAATCTCCAACCAATCAAACAATGTGTGATGACAAGTCAGGGCTCATTAGCATATTTATGAGAATTCAACATGGTGGCCATAAGATACTAGCACCAACAGTTCTATAAGACAGCACTACAGCCCAAAAGAACTGATTTGCTGCTTCATAATATAGTGGTTTAACCTGGCAGACCCTGTACTTTCAGAATATTAGCAATGGTTAGGAGACCTTAGTTCTTCTTTAAGGATGAGAGTACATACGTATTATTCATTTTGTCCCTGCCCAGCATCCCACAATAAATACAAAAACAGCACTTACTTTATTTAATTCCTTCTGGTACTGAGGCATCTTTTTCAATATTTGGGACAAATCTTTAATATTTGCCTTAATAAAAGGAAAAAAAAAAACACCAGAAATTTATGTTACAAATCAGATTGTAACAACCCGAAGTGAGGAGAATTCGCCAATTCACTTTGACAGTCAAATTCTCACTTTGATAAATAACCCCCTCTCAGCCTAACATTAGGAATTAATCGTGAAATAAATGATTTTCGGTGTTAGGAAAAAATGGTGTTTGGGCTTTAGAAGAAGCTGTCTTCTTTAGAGAAGAATAATATTAGACTGCATCCATAAAGGTCACAGATGATTGGATTAAATACACAACCATGGCCATCTATATCAATATCTGAACAGTTTGAGGTTTTACCTTGTCAGTAGTCATTCTTTTACTTTCACAGAAAGATCTCAGGAGTTCTGTAACCTTCCTAAAAGTGATATAGCAAACAACACAAAAAAAAAGAGAGACTTAAAAAGAGATATCAGGAAAAAGAAAATACATTTTACTAGGACGGTGGACACAAAATAGTGGCTTACTTGGATACGTCGGCTATGTGCATATGACGAAGTTCTGTCCAGAGGTCATCATCTTCATCCAAAAGGACCTGCTTTTCCCGGGAATCTCCTATACCAGTGGTCTCATAGCTAGGAAAGAAATTGGATGGTGTAACATGAGTGACAAAGAGGGGAAACGAGAATGACAAAATCAGATACAAAGAAAGGATAGATAGACAGATACAGATAGACAGACAGATAGATAGATACAGATAGATAGATAGATAGATAGACAGACAGACAAAATGCTGTCAGGTATGGAGTTGAGAACTTCACAATAATAAAAAACTATACTTAAGAAACAGGATCTGAAGCAAGGAGATAGAGAACTTGGATAGGAAACCATTAAAAATATGTAAACAAATCAACGAAATGATGTAATCAAGAAAAACATTATAAAACTATACATCACAGATAGAAAACTATCAGGGCATTAAGGAATAGATGGCTAATGGAAGGGACAGAGAGACATATAAAAGAAAATGAATACTGAACATCCTAACACACATTAGAGACGAGACTTACTGGGGTACCTACTTATATATGTCTTTTTGTATATTTAGGAGATCGTAGGTCATGGCCTGAAAAGTAAGCTCATGCAGTAGGGGAGACACAGGGTCAAATCCACGATCAACAATAAGGAGCTGGGATCGCCCCTTGTCTGGACCCTAAAATTAGGGAGAGAGGATATGTGTATGGAACAGGGGCAAGGCTGATAAAGACATGTGAGAGACCGGAGAAAAAGGAGCAAAAGGAAGATGTATGGTTAGAGTAAGTGTAGCAAAAGTGTAGATCACTTAATGATGCAAGAAAAATAAAGAAAAAGAAAAACAGCAGTGGTAAAGTTGTTAAAAGTGGGGTGGGGCTCCTACCCACTGTATCCTGGGAAATGTAGTTCTGAAGAACCTGAGAGGTAGGCTGCACCATTTTGCTGCTCTGGTCAAATTAGTTTTAACTCAATGTTTTAGACAGCTTCCATATATAAAAGCGATAAAACTGCACAGCAATAAAATGTTGCTTTTTACATGGCCCACGACCGATAACATACATGCCGACATACCCTTTTAAAAAGAAAGACATCTAAAATGTGAAGTGTGCAAGACTGCCCTAACTCTGTTTATATGTGCATTATAGAGCTTCACAAAGGAATCAGCTATACTCTACTTGTCTCTGCTCATAGCTTCACAAGTCACCCTCTTTTTAAAAGCAACGTTGACAAGTGACAAGTCTAAATGCTTGCTGTACATTTCTATACTTCATTGGTTTTATGAAAACAAAAGCTATTCATACTGTCCCTGCTAAATAAAAATGATTTGATAAAAAGCTAAATAATAGCAAAATAGATATAGATAGGAGATCTAGTGAAACCCATTATTAAGTAAAATGACTCACTAAGCATTTACGGCTTGCAGTAAAGCAGCAGAAGAAACAATAACTCAGAATTGCAGGAAAATCCTCCTACTTCACATTCTTTACAAGACACTGCACAAAATACTTCATTTCTTCAGCCAATAGATACACATAAGACTTCTCACCTCACCCATGCTGGGGTTATCTGCCTTGAATGCATTGAGACGGTCCATGACCATTTGGGCTAATGTGAAATTGTCCTCATAGCCACTGGGTAAAGAAAGAGAAACTGTTTTATGTCTTAATATTTAATGATAGTGGAGCTTCATCACCACAAAATCACTGAAGAGCAACAGAAGATAAAACGAATGACAAAATGGAGAGGTTGAAGGCACAAATCAGGAAAGAGCGTTTCTTCTTGAGTGAGGTGCAAAATACAGCACATAATCCATTTTATCGGCAGGTCGACCAAGGCATCTTAAGAAAATGGGACTATTACTTTCTCTGAGGTGGTACGGAGCTGGAAAACCCAACAAATAAATAAGGTGTATTTGACTGAGTTTTATAAATGGATAACAGCTCTAAGGGAAGTATTGACCTTCATCTGTCTTGAAAAGGCCCAAGTTACCACTATTTCCATGAAAATTCTCTGTAAATTTTACCTGAAAAAAGAACTGGCTATAATAATGTCAGTCACAGGTCCTATACACCAGAGTTTACCACAATAAAAATTGATATAATTCCCTCAAGTTATTTATTGCAGGTATTATATTATGCCTATGTGGATAACAATGACTGATATGCGCATGTTTTGTTCAGGTAAATCTTGTGAGTCAAGGTAAATAACAGTAAAAGGAACCACTGAAAAGAGGTCAGTAGTATCTTAAAAGTACAGCGCCAAAGTACTTAAAATTTAAAGATAATTTATATTAAAATGCACAAGAACCAATAACAATAATTTAAAAATCAAATAATGTAATAAAACAAAGGTGATAAAACAAAAAAATATGATAAAAATTGACATCTATTGGATGTTTTATAAAGTTCAAATATAGAATCAGTCTCTGCAGTTCCACTGATGAAATGGTCAACCTGCCGTTCATCGTGTCATTGACCTAAAAAGTTGTGGAGTGATTTGAGAGGGATGAGGAAGGAGGTCACAAAGCTAAAGAAAAAAGTTCCCACTGTAAACTAGTTGAGAGGTCAGTGCTTTACTATAAACGGAGAGTGTTTCACAGTGAGGAAATAGAATATTTTTGTTAAATAGAAGCAGACGATAAGAAAAGTGCAGGTTACTGTCAAGGAAAGCAATGCAACGATTATGGCTAGAGCAGTCTTTATTTGTAGACTGGTCTAGAAAAGGTAGAGAGGGGAAACCAAGACCAAAGGTCTATGGGTCACCTCCGGTATCTGACAGCAGGGTACTCTTTCAGGGTTTCACAAAGTGTGGCGATCTGCTCTGCCAACATCTCCAGGCATTTGTTTCTCCCTTCCTTTCCATACGGGCTGAAGAGGGTGTGAAAAGATTCCTGTGCATCAAGGCAATAGACCTAGATGTATAGAGTTTACACAACAGCTGGATCACTATGGTTTAATAGTTAAATTAAGGCAGTCTAGCAATTAATTAACCCTTCATCAAAGATACAGTAATAAAACAGACAGGTGTTCACTGTAGAGCAGAAAGGAATTTAGCATATCACTACATTATACACAATCATCTGCTTTTTAATGCATATATTTGGTAAGGGAGGAACATTTCCACATTGCTAGTAAATCACAGTGGTCTGTATTTATAGAATACAGTAAAAGCTAGCATGGAACTGCAGCATGCAACCCTAGCTAGCCCAGCTTGCTCATCTTGGCCATAGAATGTCACTCTTTAAAGCAGGGTAAAGGCTTACAGAGTAATTTGTCCAATTTAGGCTTTCCAGTTATGGCTGCCAAATAGTGGATTTAGAAGTTTCTTGGGGATGCAAAATTCAGTCCCAGGTCTATTGCTATGTCTAGTTCTACAGAAGTAGATTTGCATTAGATTTACAAGCAATATGATGATAGATTTACTGACAAAACATTATTTTTACATTACGAAACAGTAGTCAACCTTCATTACACAGAGTACAGTTGCTGGTTATCTTTAGAATAGTTCCTCAACTCACATGTCGGACCTGGTTTAATAAATAAGATTTAAGTCTATTACATGGCGTCCTTTTCCTTTAGAAAATGACTTCCCGGCACTCCAATACTAAAACGTTAGTTTTATTGTTACCACATGGGCAAAATTACTAACATTATAGCCTTGGCTATCCATCTAAATATTTAATTCCTTTATGGGATACACACTACAATATTTCATTAGTCATTTCATTTAATTATTTTTCTTACTTAATAGGTCCTTTACTCACGTTTTCTTTTCACTCTATGCACACTTCCTTCACTTTGTTTTCTCACACTTTAGCTGTTTTTTATGCTTATCACATTATAAATAATAATAATTACAAATATAATGATAACACTTATTATCACAATAACATAAATATAAATATAATTAAACATGTCATTCCTCCTACGCAAATTCTATGCTATTTTACTGGGATATAATTAGATTTTTCTTTTTTTCCCTTCCTTCTTTTTATTTCCCTCCGTTCACATTACTATACTAAACTTCACTGACGACTAAGAACATATATTATTGCACATCCTTTATGAATAGCCCTCAATTACACGCTTTTTATATAGTATACACACCATCAATCAATTCCATATATTTTGAACCTGTAGGTATTTTGATTCAATGTCCTTACGGCTATTGTTTCATGTACCATATATTATACACTGTACAAATTGTGGATGTTAATTGTTTTACAATCATGTACATTTGTGGCTTTTGTAATGACATTTTATACCAATAGTACCACTGATTAATCAATTGAACATGAGTATTACAGCCTATATAACATTTTATGATTTGGTATGGGAGTTAATGTATTTTTGTGATATTTGTTTATGTTTATTGTATCATTAACTGTGATTTAATATTTCTTTTATGTATTTGTACATCACATTGTTACCACTAGCTTTATCCAGTCATGTTACACTGTGCAGCCTGATCGTGACATTACCATCCTGATTAGCTTATGGGTATAATACGACACATTGAGCAACTACGAAAGTACATTGTGTTGCTGTGTGTAAGTAGACACAGGGCTGGACATAACATTGGGGACGTGGCCCAAACTGAATTAGATACAGGATTGGTTGTAACGCTGGGGGCGTGGCCTAAATGGAACACGTGGCCACGCGGACATGCGTACTACCGGAACATAGACGCCTACATTGATACCAAAGGCTGCACAGCGTGAATTGATTGGAAACAGCTATGGGTAAGTGAATATGC
>WMED01000145.1:2350-42995 GCA_019650415.1 Pipa parva
AGCAGATTATAGAAGCATGACAATAATTCAGAAGGTAACAGCAGGAATATATAACTTTAGATACTTTTTACATAAGTGTTTGTGTAAATAGAAAATGCAGGCCTTAGGTTAATTTAAATTGAATTCACATAAAAAAAGCCAAGAGGAAAACATAAAAATTGAAAAAAAAAAAGGACAAGTAGTGTTATAAAATGCGTATAGACCGGAGGAACATTCATTATTGCGTATTTTTCTTCGTGCTATTAAATAGCATTTGGTGACATTTCACAGGAAACTAAAGATAAGAAGAGGGTATGAGTTTCTTGGAAAGATTTCATTGCAAGTTTCGCCAACAGATATTTCATTTATTTGACTGGGAGCCGTGGGACTTCTATTGGTGGAATTTTTTTTTTTTTCTTCTAATTTCATAATGATAAATACTGGTTTGCAGAAGTCTTCTTTCACTGTGGGATTAAAGAGTTCAAAGTGCAACAAAATGGAAACAATAAAATTGCTGTTTCATTCACTAACACGTGTAATAGTCAGATCTTTCAGTGACCTCTGAAGAAAGATTGGATTCCTCCCCTAATGTTGGTGTATTATTCTTATGTTTATAGGTAAGTCGACTGCAAGTCATTAATAATTTGTACGGCCAGATGAGACCATGGCGCTCTGAATGTAATCCATGGCAATATGAGGCATAATATGTTATGTAAAGTGCAGAGATATTATTAAAAGTATCATTGTAATTATTATGATAATGAAGTGGATACAGTTTACACAGCAGCTGGAAAATGAAAAAGAACAAGGACAGAAGCAAATAAAGACTGTGGGGAAACAAGGATCCCTACTAGAGAAAGATGTCAGGAATATAACTCACCTGGCTTCTCTGGCGTGGCGGTGGTTGAATCATGATTGCATGGTACTGTCACAGTCACGTAATCCTGATGCAGTTCCAACACGGTCACGTAAAGTACAGCATCAGTTCCATCACAATCGCGTTCCTGCCATTATCCCTTTATAAGCTGACAAGTTTGGTTTACCAGGGCCCGATTATAGAACCATTCTGCCAGTTCTTGGGTATTATTCTGTTGCTTGTTCCTGTTGATTTTGTGTTTGACCCTGGCCTGATTATTGATTTCTCCATGCCTTCTTCCTTCCCTGACCTCTGCTCCAGATTTCATATTCTCTGCTTGCCGCCAGCCTCAACCTTTCATTCTGTACCTGGACTACGATTTTTGCTTAACCCTTTTTCACCAGTGGACAGCTACCCTAGGAGCTGCGACCTGAGATCTTTCTGCTGCAAAGCTTTGACTTCCTTGCAGGGGTCAATGGTGAAAATCAGGAGGTTTCTTAGACTCTGTGTCCTAGGGATAGCTTTTGCAACGTCTCTGTGGTTTCATACTGCCACCTCGTACTTCACAATATATTCTTCAGACACAACCTTACAAAAGCTTACATTATTTAGTGGGAAGTATATTAAAAAACATATTATTTTATACATTGATATAGCTGTGGAAACCCTAGAATAAAATCTAAAGATATGTCAGATTGATGTCCTTGAAAAAAATTTACTGTATTCCAAGTTATTAATCTGCTTAGAACTGATCACAACTCCAAAAATTGTTTGGTTTATATTGAGTAATCCTAATTTACCATTAAAGCTTTGAAAGTAATTCAATGTATAAGTATCTGGGACATCCCAATCATTTATTTAGTTTAGCTCTATAAAAAAAAAAAAAATAACAGTTTATTAGAAATTAGTTTGTCTTATGGACAGAATGGTTAGCAATTTTTTCATGAGTGGTAATTTCTTCATTCAATTATGTTTCTGTTCCCAGATTTGAGATAGTTGGGGAGATATGGTGGTTTATTCTACTTGATGGATTTGAAAGAAGAAAAAAAACCTTCAGATTTTCTTTTTTATTGTATAAAGAATTCTTAGATAATGATGAAACTTGAAGCTGAAGAGCAATATCTTGAAGGAAACCACTGGCAGATACATTGAAAGTTGAATTAATATGGGACGCGCAAGAGAAGGGAAATATTTTTAGAAGGTTTACGTGAGTCATGCTGGAGAAGGAGAGGCAGGAGTAGTTATTGAGTTCCTGTGACAGAAATCAGAATAAAAAAAGTCAAAGGTCTTATGGGGCAGAAAGGAAGAAGAATGGAAAAGTTGAATTTAGTCTTGGATATTTTAGTTTTAGGAAACTGCAAGATATGCAGGATGGAATAAATCTCATATATAACAGTAAAAGGGAGGGTGCATATTGATAAAGAACATATTTGTAGATAATGGCAGGTTTTCCTGCTCTATGAAACTAATGGTATGTGTGATATAAGATACTGCTTGCATCTTTAACAACATGTTGTGGATGCACAATGTTGGTCAATCCCATTGGCTAATTTCTGGAGCCATCATTAGAATAACTACCGCAATAATTAACTGATGGAATAAATATATAAATATGACTTTCCATATTTTTATTTCAACTTTTTTTTTGCCAATTTGCGAATTTAATTTTTGATAAATTAGCATAGTCATTTCATCATGAGTAAAGTAAAACATTTTTATTATGTCAAAGAGACAGAACCCAAGTGATTATTGACATAAAGACGTTGGTACTACGCTACAGCAATTTGCTTTATAAGCCACTTAATTTAACTGGTTATTATTGTAGAATGTTCCACACGGTATCCATGAAAGAAACTGCGCTCATAAGACAGGCACAAAATTTCACTCCATTGCTAGAGGTCTCTTGCCATGGTTTGCAGTTTATTAGATTTTTAGACCTCTGTTAAGACGCTTAGTTCAGATAATGTCTATATTGGCTCAGTATTGCTTTGGATCATCATAAATTAGGAACAGATAAGCTTATAGCCCACATTCCAGTAAATACATATTTTATTGAATGAGGGATTAAAGGAATGCTGATGAAGACTTCCTCTGCTATTGTAGTTAAATGCATATTTTTTTCAATATAAGGTATGGCTTTCAGGGTTAGGTTGCATCTGTGAAGTGTGGCATTGGCTTTGGATGTCAAGTTGGCCACAGGATGATAAAGGAGTTAATAACTGATGAATGTCCTGAACTTCAACATTTGAAGAGAACAATACTTTCATATCTCTCTAAGCTATGTATAGCAGGTTGAGATGATTAAACTAGTTCACCATTTTCCTGCAGTTGCTAGTTTCTTTGTAGATATAAGACAAATACCTAGAAATTAGGGCAAATGAGCAACAAGATGGTGACAAATATGTTACGTTCAGGAAAGTTCTAGTGAACCCACCCTTCCACTACATTGTGAATCCCACTTCTACTACATCATTGGCTATGGATACAGAGGGAATGGACTCCATGTTTCTTTGCTTCCCCATAACTCAGTCCTGCACAGGTAGTTGAGAGGTGTGTTCCAAAATAGGATGGTCCATAGGGTTTTTCTCCTTCCTCCATCCTCCATCCTTTTACCCAGCAAATTGGGTGACTATGGTGGATAATGACCTTATATAACCAGAGACGGGTGCCCTTCCATTGGACTACATTATGGGCTGAAAGAGGATTGAGGCTTGGCTTTGCAGAACACATGGGCCCATCCAAGATTACTTTGTGGTCAGAAAAGTATACATTAAAAAAGATAAAGGCACATGTAAGCCTGGTTGTATGCAGCATTGATACACCACTGGGGATTCAGTGTTTCAGCAAGGTTTAAACCTGAGGTTTGAAAATTTCAGTGAGGCTCTGAAAGTTCAATAAGTTTTGTACAGAAATAAAAAAATAAGAGCACAAATAATAAAACAATGTTATATGTGTTTTGGATTTGTTTTTTTTTTGTTTTTTTTTAGCTAATCCATTGAAATTTGAACCTTCCTTAGACCTGAAGTATTGTATTTCATTGGATTACTCTGAATGGCACATCCCTAATTAATATGCGGTATCTGTATAAATGGCAAGCACTAATGGCTACCTTTCCATCAAAAAAAATCGAGATCGAGAAACTCAATCTCAAAGACTCAAAAAAATCTCGTGAGAACAATGCGAGATCTCACTCAATAAACTTGGAAAGAGTGTGAGACGCCTTTTATTTTTGTTTCCACTGCTCAACCCTTTAAGATAATTAAAATAGCAGTTACTGTAGGTTTTCTGTTTTTTTTTCACCAAAAAATGCAACATTATCAATCATTTATTCTTCAGACTGCAGAAGAGCAAAGTCGCTGGTTGAAATGGGTTTTAGGATAAAGAGGCAATTATACTGAAAAACATAAAAGCAACAAAATGTAAAAGATACAATAATCTCTATAGAAGAGAAACCTCTAAGTTTGATATAAGTGATCTACTAATCTCAATGAGCATCGGTGATAAATGATTTTCTTTCAGGGACTCAGGAGGTTTGGTTTTACTTGCAGTTATGTCCATCACTGCGCTGGACTTCATCTTGAAGGCCTTGTCTTTGCTTCTGTCTGATAATCCTTAGTGACAAAGGTTTAGAAGAATAATCTAATCAACTACATGTCCATGATGTTAGGGCTCAGTATAATGGGATCAGATGCTTCATGGACATCAATTGAAAAACTGGAAAACAAAGGTGCTGAAAAAACCCCATTGATTCCTTTATTGCCCTTGGATGAGAACATAGATTGTGAATAACTAGAGGATTTTTTCCTATTGTACCCTTAAATCAGCTCTTTAATTTGATAGCAAATTAAGTTTAAAATAAAAAATAATGGCTATAATTATACTGCTATATTAAACATTCCTTTTTTTTTTTTTAATAACCCTCCTTTCTAATTTCTGTGTATGTATCAATGTGAGGCTGATTGATTAAATTGTGTGCACTTTGGCCAGTCACAATGAAGTATTTTCTCCAGTTGAAGAATGTGAAGATTGTTTTAAGGCTATCATTGTCCAGGTTTGGTTCTTCGAACATATCAATGAATTCACCTTAATGCTGTGGCCTGTCCAGTCACTGGAACTCAATCCATCTGGACAGGTGTGGTATGAAAGTGGAATGCATTCTGTCGTTGACTGGGACACAAGTCTTTTCAGTTGAGAATGATATGAGTATGCGGGTGTTAGATTCCTAACAAATACAAGTAGCTTTTGAGTCAAAGTTCAAAAGCTACGATTTTTATGTTCAATAATGAAAATGTATATTGACAGCTATGAATAGCATGGCCCATGGTGTAGGACTACAGGGGATTTTAAAAGGGGGGATAAAAATAATTTTCCTTTATACATTAAAGAAGTGTTTTTTTTAAATTTAAATGTTTATTTAAACTAGTTTCACAGTCTACCCAACAGAGTGGGTTTTTAATCGAAGGATAAATTCACCTCCCAAACTGAATTTGTAGCATTACATGACAGTTTGCCCATAATGCCTTATAGTCACTTCTACACATCTACCAAATGGCATTTATACTGTAAGCTCTATGGGGCAGGGACCTCCAAACTCTTGTGTCAACCTCAACATAGCACTTAAAGTGATGTATCCTTGTGATTTTATACTCTATTGTTTAATGCACATTCCCCATGTCTGTATTTTATTTGTATTACTGAACTGTGCAGCGCTGCGCATGTTTGTGGCGCTTTATAAATAAAATTATACATACATACTGACTTGGCAAAAGCCATCTCAGATTGTTGTGTAGTCATGCAAATAGTACTGGTGGGGAATTTGGCCATGAACCCCTCACTAAGACTAGCCACTCTCATCTTAAAGCCTTCTCTCTTGCTGTCTCTTATTTTTGGAATTCTTCTACCCCTCTACCCCAGCCAACAGTAATCCATCAATATCTTCAAATCAAAATTATATGATATGATTATACAAGTGTAATTTATTTAATTTGTTCTTTGTTAAGCACTTACCCCTTGTCTTTATATAATTATATTGTATTATACTACTTTACATTAGTAGTATGGCTACCTTTACATTGAAAAATCGAGCTAAAAATACTCAAATGAAAGTATATCGATCAAAAGAAAAATCTTGCGATATTTACTGCTAGAAACTTCTGAGATCTCGCAAGAATGAACTCGGAAAAGTGAAATCGGGCTTTTCCGAGGTTATTAAATTTCGCCCAAAATATCTGTATTGCAGGAATCCTCAAAATACTAGCAACAGACATGAATTATCATAAGACAGACCAGTGTATCCATATTTGGTCAGCAGTATTGTCGCATCATGTTGCACACCCTGCCGTAGGCACTCATATATTGAGCTGATCAGATATTAGCCCTCAGTGCAGTTATAACACTTTCTGTAGCCATGTTCAGTCACAAAGGGCTTAATTTGGCCACAAACACAGTATGAGTCTATTGTTTGCTGTAGAATATTCTGCACCTTACCCTCCCACTTGCAGCCGAAGTGCAATAGTCCCTTTACCTTATTTATTGCAGGTCTTTATTGTAGACCGTCTCTAGATCCTTATTGCTTTGAAACTAAAATCCTAGTAATATATCTTGCGTATATTAACATAGAGTAGAATCATGACAGTTTTAATGAGAAAGGTATTTCTGCAAAAATTCACTGAAACTTAGACAACTTTGTCAGAAAAAAAAAGATGAACTTTTCCTCACAATTTGAATGAACTTTTTTTTCTTTGTATAGTAGTCATGCATTCATTTCAGGTCAACTAGAGCAGAGAATATAAGCTAGACACATTATTAACCACACATTTCTCTTGCCTTAATCACCTCAGCCTGCACTGTATGAGCATTTCTACTTCACACTAGAGACTTCACTGAGCCAGTTATGTTACTTTTGGGACTCAAGACCTGTTTTAAAGGCATGAACGCACCAAAAGGTGCTTTGGCCCTGACAAATTCTATAGGATAAAAATTGAATGTTTATTAGGGAGTAATGAAATAAAGAGAAAAGGTTCTGCTGAGAAACAGTCTTCGAGGTGCACTCAAGTGTCTACGTTTGCCAAGTGCTAATTAATTTAAACCATGCATTCTTTGTCCATATCCTGAAAAATGAAAACTTAGAAAGCTAATAACATTATCTCTCTTGAACATTATTGTTGCAAATGTCTGTCTGCAAAGGGAGGGAGGTTGGACAGTAATCCCCACCTTCACAGAAGAGCATGGGTGGGAATTTTACTTATATAATATTATAATGCTCTTGCTTTCTGGATGGAGACAAGAGTGCTGTTAGACTCTCATGAGGATCAGTCTTCCCAGTACTGAGTTAAAGCTCTATGGCAAGTGCCCCAGGTTTTTAAAGCTCTGATGGAAGATGTTAAAGAGATTTTTTTTTTTTTGGGAGAGAAATACAAAGCGGATCAACTTTGTTTTGTGAATTAATAATGTTCAAACCAGCTGTCAACAAACTATACCCTCACATCCACAGGGGACACAAGATTTTGTAAATATATTCTTTATGTAACACTTTGAAATAAGTAGTCTTCCAAATGAAATGCTTTCATGACAAGATTTTTAATTTTTTTTCTTTTTTTAAGTTCATTAAAAATATTAAAGATTTTTAAAAAAATTCATTTAAAGATATTTTTCTAAGTGTTTTTAAACAATCAGGGCAGAGCGTACGCTCCTTTCTCTATTGTTTGCTGTTACTTGGAACCATAGTGGGTAATAGTTTCTAGAGAAAGCACCAGGTTTCTGTCTTTTCCCTATTATCTTCCGTATAATTATTATTAAGGGAATAACAGGACAGATTGCGTCTATCAACATTTCACTATCAGCATTTCCTCGTTTAGAGAATATTTTCTCCATGTTGACTTTAATTTTTTTATGTATTTCTATATCATTTCTATCCAATATTTTTTATTGTTTTAATGAAATCTATAAAATAGCATAAATTTGTGTCAAAAGCATCGACACCCATTGAAAATATGATTGTACTAATGGCAACAATTATTGTGTTTTTTGTTCTTTGTAAATCCACCCTTTGATAAATATGTGCTAACCTGATATGATTATGAGAGATATGAATGCTGACCTATTCTGTCTGGCATTTTAATATTTGACTTCATTTCCAAAGACAAATTTTTTATCAATTTTTTTATGCAGTTTTGAAGTGATTAATTTTTTTTAATTCATTTTTTTATTTACTTTATTTTTTTTACTGCTAATTTTTCTGTTTGTCTGATTTTTTTTTAAATTTGGTTGCTATTCATCAATAATAAATTGATTTCAACAATCTAATTGTTTCTAAGAAGGCACGATGCATTTAAAAGCATTTCCCCCACTAATTCTCAGTCCTTAGAGCATTTCAACTACTTCCCCTCAATTTCACCTGTTTTCTTTTTTTCATTGTGATTTAATTGTTTTTCTCCTTTTTTTTTTGTAGAGGTAAAAATATTCTGTAGAGAAACCAGTTTGAAATAAAAAATGTTGATGAACACCCCAGGGTGTCAATAGTCAGAATACATTAAAGACTTAAAATTACTGCATAAAAATGTTGTTTTTTTTTTAATGAATTTATCCTCTTATTAAACAAGCTTATTTAATTTAGTGGCAAATCACTACAGTGGATGGATAAATGTTTCCCAAATCTCTATCCCCCTACAGATGGGATTATATCAGACCTATTTATAATATAACAAATGCAGCCTATACAATGTCTGTCTGACACCAAAACAAGGCACAGATTGTGCTTTATCAGCTCCCACAATCCTTTGGTCAATTTATCAATGTGGAATTCTGGGATATGTAGTTTCTTTCAACAGCCGGAGGCCAACTTTTGCCTCATAACGAGAGATCTTTCTGTCCTGTTTCAGCTGCCTGCCTATTGCCAATTCAGTATATAGGTTAGGCTCCCTGTGTTGACAGTTAATGATCCGCATTGCAGAGGGTGCTCTTTGCTCCACTTGCCTGCATCAGGGCCTGCAAAGCAGTCACAGTTGGATGTCATTCTGCCATTTCAAGCATGGTTAAACAATTGTTTTTGTAATGGCTTTTCCACAGCAGCTATCAGTCATTATCCAGCTGTGCCTCTGCCCTAGAGTTGCCATCCTGCTTCTGATGCATCAAATGGAAGAGGCACTTAATCAGCACCAGGTGACGTTCCATTAGATTTACTTGAAAGCAGACTTTTGCTGGGACCTCTGCACATGCCTCGCATTAGAGTAAAATTGCTGTGTAATGTAGCAAGAGGTTGAGAAACATTTTACTCAATGTGAGACTAGGTTAACGGGTAATCCTCTCCAAATCAACTATAGGAAATCAAAGATCTGGCACTTAGCTGCACTTCTTCTCTTATTATCAACAGATGCATGGGGATTATTTAGTCTTTAGTGAGTAATAATAATAATAAGACTAGCAATGGACTAATTGTGACATCATTGTGCATGTAGTGCTAACCTGTAAAGGCAAATGGAAGCACTCTGTTGAATGACAACCTATGACTTCTATAGAACACTGTTTTACATTCCCATAGGTGGCACATGTCAGTGCCATCTCAAGATATTAGGCCTATGAGAACTCAGGGTGATGTATAATTCCAGTGAGGAAGTAGTTGAGTTTTTCTTCCAATGGTGCTAAGAAATTAGCCTATAATAGAACAGAACAGAATAGAATAGATGTTTATTGTCACTGGAAATACAATGTATATCAAGTGAGATTGAAGATGCGACCATAGTTACAGAAGTCAATTTCAGGTGGTAATAAAAATAAGGAGGTGTAATGTGTTCAATGTAGTCAAGTCCTTTTAGGCTGAAGCCTGTATCCAGGTCCCATGGAAGCATCTTGCCAAATTGTTGCTAATTGTGTCTAACCACCTATTGCAGAGCCAGTAGATGTCAAGTAATACCACAAAAAGTAGAATTGTTTGCTGTTGTAGTGCCTAACTATGAGTGACCAGTAAGAATCTTCAACCTTCCCCTTTAAGAAGCTAAAATTTGTCATCTTCTAATGCCAACGCTAAAACTATGATTAAGCGCCTAAGCGTGAAACGCGTTAGAGCAGTGGCTTTTATGTTCACATGTAATCAAGGATTTTAACATGTATTTACAATAAAGAAGGCTTTTAATACATTGGAGTGCCGGAGGACCATCTTTTTGTTTGCAATGCTAAAACTAACTGCAAATTCTTTCTTAAAAGAACAAGTATATTTGTTAAATAAACAGTGATTTTTTTTCTGTTTGCTACTGCTGTGGTTTACACCAAATGAACAAGAAAGAGTTAAAGAGAATTAATTTATCAACCTAATAGTATAGAGACCAATCTTTACTCTCACTGTTTACAGAATGGGGTTCCCCGGCAGTGTGAAATTCCCAGCCTATAGACTCCAAAGGGTAAATTTACTGAGACCATTTAGACCTTTTCAATTATCTCCACCCTGTTTGATTCCTGTTCATTCAAAAAGGATCGATGAATATGTTTCCCCATCTAAATAAATCGTTATTGATAAATGTTAATCAGTTGACAAGGGCATCATTTATCAGCATTTTCTTTTAGGTTCACCTTCCAATGTAGAGAGATATCAACTTTTTCTTGGGTGGAACATTTTGTTTCATCTATGGTTAAATGACAGGACTAACTCCATAGGGTACATTGGGTTTATGCTAGTCTCAGACAGGTGAAAACCTTTGACACATACAATTTGCTTTGAACAGTTTAGTAAATATGCAAAAAAAAAACAACAAAAAACAAAACAAAAAACAGTGATATCAATAAGATTATTCTGTTTCACTGGCATTTGGAGATTAATTGGTCGATAAATAGTTTTCAAATTAAGGAAACATTTTCCCAAGTCTATCAAGTATAATACAAAAGGGAGAGCTAGCCTTGGGTGGTTGAGTGTGTTATAAGCAGTGTGCCACTGGGGGTTCTACTAATGATTATGGGAAGTTTTGGCTTAGGTGAGCCTGAGCACTATAAAAGCTTTTTTGTCATACAAAAGAAATGAAGCTTTTTTTTTTCCACTTTAATACATGTTCCCAAAATGTAATTAAATATAAAAAGATTGATAGATTTCAGATAGAGATTCAAGAATAGCTTCTATAAGATCTTGCCGGACCTGAAAGGGAACTGTTAATATTTCTTTGAAGATTGAAATCACCTCAAGCAAAAATGCTGTAGACTAAATTAGTGGAGCATTAGTTCTGCTATAGGTTCCTTCTGTTGCAAATCTGCCTTTTGGTTTTTAAAGTATTATTTGCTGGAGGGAAAATTGAGAAAAAAAATTCTGTAATTCCTTTTGTTTTATAATCATCTACCCCTATTTGAACGATAGATCAGAAGAAAAAAAATGTTTTAATTGGTCATTCCAGAGAAACAATGCAGAGATAAAAATGCACATTTTTGGTATTTACAAATGTAAATAATTTTTTGGCAATTAGTTCGACATAAGAAAAAGGTTCAGTTACACTTGAACTCACAGGGCCCTAAACTGAATTAAAAAAATATATATAATCATCTCTTCCTATGGCACCCCTTCTCCCTTTCTTAAATTGGGTAGAGGCTCTATGCTCACTAAGTCCCCTTGTCCTAAGACCCCCTACTGCCTACTTACTTTTAGAGTTAGAGGGTCTGTGTTGGGACTCTAAGTACTGGGTTTGCATTCCTTAAGATGAAAATCGGTTTGGGAATAAAATGATTATAATAACCTGTTCTGAGGTCTTCTCGTCACTCATGAAGTGGTCTAGGATAGACCTCACAAAGTAGTCCAAGATTTGGACCATTGTTTATTAAGCCATTGACAATCTCTTTAACCACAATATATTTCATCTATATTACACTGGCTCTATCTAGTGTACCTATAAATAGGAAGCACTGTTTTTTTCTAGAGAAAATGGAATTTCACTAACATGTGATTGGACTTTAGTCAGTCATTCGATCTATGATGATCTTCTGCTGGCACAGTTTTATAGAATGCTAATATGTACAAATGTGCTAGAAGAACAGCATTGCCATTGTTCCACAGGATCTGTTGGTTTATGTACTACATTCCGGGTTATTACAGTCAAAAAGTTAAAGCAATTTGTTCATTTTTTTATATAACTGTTGAACTGTATAAAGGATGCATCTGTTTCTTTTGCCCTTGAAATTCATGTGATAATTGTAGGAAATCACCAAAACTGCCGTGGCCCTACAGTCACTTTCGGCCCCCTAGTAAACATTTCCTTACTTTTCAGAAAAATATGTGAGGTAGATAATAAATGAAGAATAGCTGTTTTCTTCATTATACATTTTTTTGTAATGTTTATGGGATGTTGAATTCTTAGAGACGGGTGAACAGAAAACATAATCACATCTGTGAATCGTAAAATAGACCACAATGAGTTCATTGGAATGGAACCAGCACTTGAGCTCCTGGGTGGGAATCTCTTCTTTAAAAATCTCAGCTGGTACAATGGGAAGTCAAGTCTAAATTTTTCACCTTACCTTCTGTTGACTACCCTCTCAGTGACCAGTGAAGGAGATAACAACTCTTTCTTTCATTGTGTACCTTCAGCTTTTGTTCCTTGGCATTGAGTATCACACTCTTCAGGGTGTACACCTACTTCCAAAGGTTTCAGCATGGGGAAAGGTGGACACCTCAATGCAGCAGTTCACATTTTACAAATACTAGCTCCACTATAGCCGCACACCTTTTCTCAAAAGCCACAACCACAAAAAAAAACTCATGTTTAAATTGGCACAAATATTTATGTGTATTTCAAAATGATATTATGTTTTATAAACCTACAGTCAATCGAGAATTAGCGCTATTGCTTTTCTCATTTGACTAGTCGATTATTTCTAAAGGCCTACACAAACATGCAAGTAGTTATTTTTAACCATTGTCCAGTATATCTGTTATGAGCTAGCTTGCTGTGGAGCATGAAGTTCATTAGATCTAACAATGTTGCTGACATACAATACAACAAATATTGTTTGAATAAAGGCTGGGTTTTTATATACTGTGCTGGAGATTAGCTTTGTAACCTAATGCTCTAACACTTGGGAAGCGATTTCTCTATATCACCAATGAGATATCCAGCCATTTAAAGAGATGAGAATCACCAATCCCGAAACTCCTAGAAGGGTAAAATTTATCATTGACCTGTTGTTTTTATGTTTAAATAATTCACAATTTTTAGAGTTTACATCAGACTGAACAAATGGGGACAAAACTCTAGCACCCATTAAAGTACAATCAGCTGCAGACGTTCCAGACCTACACTAGGTTCTCCAAGAAACCACCCCCGAAAGCTTCCTATGACACTTGAGAATGAGTGCTGACTATTAATGTCTAGGAAATTACATCCTAATTCTCAACTATAATTTAAAAAAAGTCTAAATTTGCCAGAAGCTCTTTAAAAACTACAAATCTTACCTAGCACAGTTGTCCTAAAGGTCTCTGCATCCAATTCTATCTGGTTCAGTTTGACCACATTCAGTCCTCACCTACTGGTCATGGTCAAGTTTATTTGATCAATCCTAAAATAGCACAGACACTACTCTTCTTCAACTCACCTTCTGGGGTTCCCAACATTTTTATCTAACCAAAAGGTTAGGTTTCATTCAGTGGTAATTGTAGTTTAAATCATTAGAAGTTCCATGATCAGGTTATTTTAGTATTCCAGAGCAGTATTTGCACTGGTAAACCTTATGTGTATTTACTTCTCTGACTGCTGCTATTTTATGAGTTTCTACATATTATATATATTTTTTTTTATTTCTGTCTCATTCCTTTTTTTTTAATTTGTATGGGAAAATGAAAGGTACTGTTCTTTGACAGCATTTAGAGCACACAAGGACAATCTGTTAATGGCCTTCTAAATAATTTATCTCTTGACAGTGAGAAGTAAATCTTTTCAATGCTTCCCTAAATTACAGGATCGCCTTGTGGTTTCGAGACAGGGGCTGTTAGACATGTTATTTTCTGCACATGTTGTTGCTCCAGAAAGTGTGAGACAGATGCTGTTAATTTAGAAAATGGATGAAAGTTGCATTCGTAATTCACATGCACAACTTACCACCTCCCTATTATTAAACAAATGATTCCTGATTGTTTAATCACTGCTTTCTCTACAAACCTTTTAGCAGGAAATAATAAATAAAAGAACGGTCATTTATAATGGCGCAGTAGTGGCAAGATGATATACATTTTTGAAATTTCCCAACTGCAAAAAAAATCAGCTTCTTTATGTTTTCACATTTAAAGGACAACAAAGGACATCTTAACAGAAGAGATACATTTTGGAGCACGGACAACACTTGGGGCAGAAGACGGCATGTTATAATAGCTTCATAGTTGCCACCCTTTTGGCGAAAGTTATTAAAGTCGAAAAGACTGATCTTGGCTTTTCGAGTTTATCCCGGGAGATCTCGAGTTGATCCCGCGAGATTATCGCTTGAGTTTTTCTATCACATTTTTCAATGGAAAGGTAGCTATACTACTAATGTAAAGTATACTGCTGATGTCAAGTATGGCTACCTTTCCATTGAAAAATGTGATAGAAAAACTCAAGCGATAATCTCGTGGGATCAACTTGAAAAGCTGAAATTGGTCTTTTTCGACTTTAAAGGAACAGTTTAGGCACCAACAGTTATTTGCTGTCTGTTTGGCACTATTAAATAAAAGTGAAATAAATGCTTTCTGTCATATAAATCATTTATTTATTTCCACCCTTTACAATTTAGGGCCTGTTTGGTACTGAGGCTCCTCCCCTCTCTCAGCCACTTCCTGCTCAGCAGTTCAGTTTGGAATGTTGAGTTAAGGAATTGACTGACAGGCTGGATAATGCTAAATAACCAATCAGAACCTTTAAACTGTCATCCTCCTTTTTTTTCATTTTAATTTTGAAAGTTGTAGTTAACCCAGCACAAGCCATTGTTAAAGAAAGGGCTTAAATATTGACTTTATTTTTATATGGATTTGGTCTCTCTCTCATGCTCAATATCAGCGCTTGCTACTGACAGCATACACCATTAGCTGTAAGTATTGTAACTGCCCATGGTAATTTATTAATTTTGACCTTCCTGAGACGCCATTATATCAGTGACAAAAGAATCCAACCAGGAAGTAAACACAGAAGGAGCTGTGTACTGCTACACAGATGGCATAATTCATTCCTTTACTCACATAAAAGATTGACTAAGTATATTAGAAAAAAAATGTATTATACATTTACAACACACATTACATTTTATTAATCGGACTGGACTGTTCCTTTAATAACTTTCGCCCATATTAGTGTCTGTGCATTCTGAAGACATTAGTTTACCCTAAGGTATGTGATGAAGTGTGGTCCACAGCCTAGAGGAATTGGTCTTTTCAAATTGAAATGTTTTACATGACCTTGGAGATTTTTTTAAATAAAACAGAACAAGTTATGATCACTATTCACATAGTTTTTTCCTTATTAGGGATATTTGTAATAAGACCTTAATAGTTAAATTTAAAAAAGTCCAATAGGGGCATCAATTCTAGCGAGGGCTTCAATAAACTATCACAGTAACAGTGCTATTTATCCAGTTTATTTCTAGGAAATTAAATCCCATCATTAAAACTACTGTTTCAGCCTGTATACCTAATATCAAAACGGAAGCGATTTTAGCCAATTCTCCTGAGGAAGCTAATGGTGATTAGCGAAACGCGTAGAGAGGCATTACAGACTGATATTCCAACACCCCAGAGATGATAGAGGTCCATAAGGAAGCAATCATCACATTGCCTAAATGGTTGGAATACAGTTCCTTTGTGTGTATGTATATACCTGTTTAAATAAAACATTTTTAATCAGAATATACTGCACATTATTTCTAAACCATCTGGTTTATTTCTGCATCTTAACAACTGGAGGAAAAGGGTCCAGTGGACGGATTTTCACAAGGTTTCATCTTGATTTTTAAGTGCCAGACACATCGGCACTTTCCGGCGAGTGCATTCACAAAGGGGGAGAAAGAGATCCCATCCTTCTCCACCATTTTAGTTCATCACTCCTAATCAGCACAGTGCAGTCAATACAGTCTGCACTTACCTTCACTACACACCTAATTTGTTTGTGTGTTTCACAAAATCACGTGCACAATTTATTTAATGTTATTACACTAGGGGAGTTCCCTTGTTTTTCACATATTTCAGCGCTGCCATCCACATTCTGTGTTCGTCCACAATTGATTATTGAGTCATATCTTTAGTTAATGGTTTTGTTCTTACTTTGGAATTTCACTCTTTCATTTTTTTCATCACATACACTATCTACCATGTCCTCTTTCACACTTACTCACTTACTGACTTATAACATACCGACAAATTCTTCTACCTTTACTATTTGTATCAATCATTCCTAAATAGCGTATAGCCGTTTATATCAATGGCCTGGTCATGTAAGAAATCAAGCGATTTCAATTATAGCAGCTAAACCATAAAGTTCCCCAACTACCGAGGCCTCAACTTAATCCAATTTGCCTGACGCACTCCTAGCGTTCTTGAACAAATGCTTTAAATTGTCATTTAGCGCTCTATGTTTATTTAAAGACCTTGATATTGAATATGTCATTGAAGTTATTTTAGAATATTTTGACCTTCTCCTGACTTTGGAAAACTTTGCCTGCAGTCTGTTGCATTTCATCGGATTAAATCAGATATAATTAGCACGAAATGAAAAATCCAATAAGCTGTAAAAAAAATATCTTGACATGTAAGAAAATGATCAATGTATTGCAGTGTAATAAGCAATATCAGGGAAGTTGAAGACAAAAACCATTAATGATACTTGTTAAATACTCCCATTAGGCGAAATTTATCAAACTTGAAAAAGTCTTTTCGGCTTTTTCAAGTTTAATCGGGAGAATGATTTGAAGTTTCTCCCGGTAAGTATCGCGAGATTTGCATCGTGCGATACTTACCATGAGAAACTTTTTTAAATTAAATATATCCATGGAAAGGTACCCATACAGTATAGCTACCTTTCCATGGATATATTTAATTTAAAAAGTTTGTCACGGCAAGTAACGCACAAGTCATATCTCGCGATACTTACCGGGAGAAACTTCAAATCATTCTCCCGAGTTATTAAATTCGGAAAAGCGCAAATGGCTTTTCCGAGTTTAATAAATTTCGCTATTATCTATGACTATTCTGATTTAAATTGCCGTTATTTCTTGAACATTGTCACCAATTCTCCCTCATTAGGTCGCAATGGATTTATTCAAACTAACCTGAAAATTGTTAATTCATTATTGAGAGGTGATATATAGTTAAACAATTGACTAGCCTCCCTGGTGAATAACAATCCTATATTATGGAATAGTATGGAATGTTTTACACCAGGTGAATAAAGTGTGTTTATTATACATTCCTATATACTGTACTTGTCCAAGACTCAGCTTAGACGCTGAATTCTTTTTTTGCTTGATCTGATTGTTCATTTACTTTATAAGAACAGGAGATTACTGTTAATATATCTCTTTGACTAAACTGCTCTTCAAAATTGCCTTCAAGATGACAAGTTGAAAGCTCAGTGATCTTCTAAGGGCTGAAGGGAGATGCTTGAATAAGTTGCATAGACTTTTAGCGGATTGAGAACTCAGTTGAAGCACCACACAGCTCTTTGACAAGACTTGTCACAGGATTACATTCTAATGAGATGTAAATCATCCACTGTTTAAAAATATTTGGGTAGTCAATGGCATTACCACATAAAAAAGGTGGAGGTTTTAAAATGTTTCTCCGTGCGTCATTTTTTTTCTCCCTTGAATTAGTACAATGTTATTTATGTTTAGAAAAGTCAACAAAAACATTTCTAAATGGGTTTTTTCCCCTCTTTCATAAACATGAACTTTATGAAAAAGAAATTCTTCACAATTGACAAAACTACTGTACTTTTGCAGCCCCCCCCCAAAAAAAAGTTGAAATATATCTTTGCTAAATTTTACCATTCGAAAACTTTTTAGTCCCATCAATACCAGTCGAAAGCTTTCACCAAAAAGAGAAAAAATGTCTCCATCATGATCGATGGCCACAATGTAATTAGGATGAAATTGTGGTAGCAGCAAGACAGTGTAAATGCTCACAAAACTTCACACAGCAGATAAAATCCCAACTGGTAATATTCAGGTACCACCAGTGGTCAACTGAAGGAATATTCTGAAAATGAGATCCAATCTTTCATCACCATATCATTAGATTCAAGTAGAGCGAGAGAGAAAAACTGACCGTAAGCGATGCTCAAATATGAATATGATACTCACCATATCATTTAAATATCAGTGTACATCAAACAGTCCCCTTTAACCATATTGCTTAGTTACGTATCAGCTTTTAATTTAATTTCACTTGAATTTTAATTGTCAATTTTCAATTTGTTTTCAAGTTAACAGCATTAACCTCCACCAAAATCATTTTGTTTAAATCAATTTCACGGAAATTTGTTCTTCAGTTCCTGACAATGTCATTATCCATTATTTTCGGTGAGATAGTTGCAAAGTGCAAATTAAAAAAATTCCAGCAAAAATCATAAGAAATGCAGAAAAACAAGCACCAATAGAAAAACTACCTTGAAAACTGTACACATCTCTTAGTTTGGAAAAAAATAATCTGTTTTTTTTTTTATTTTAATTTATTTATTTTTTTAGACTTTATGTAACTGTTCAAGAGAAAAAAAAAGAATCATCTGTCCAAAAGAAATTAAAATAGAAAATCAAAAATTTTACCCCTTAACAGTATGCATCACAGAGTGACATCACAGAGTGACATCACAGAGCATCGGCAATGGATCTTTCTCAATTTATTTAGCGTAAAACGAAGTAAATATAGAAACATTGAATTCCTGTAACGATTCATACAAGATCTTATTCTTCAGCCACGAGTTGCAGTTGGGAGTATTGTGTTTTCCTTAAAGGTCCCTGAGTGGAAGTGTTTAATGGGCTGTGTAAATGGGAATTACGGCAAATGCTGATCGTTGGTCTTTTGCTGAAACAACAAAATAAAACTGGCATTTTTACATGACCTGAAGTTTCCTAAAAATTAGAGAAAATAGAAAATAGATAGAAAAAAAAAAAACCATTTCCCTCTTTCCTAAATGCTACCATGTAGGAGGTTTGGAAAACAGTTGGTACAAACAATCCAACAATACATCAATAAAAATCATTTCAGTTAAATGTAAACGGAGTCCGTGTAAAAAAATATTTTATCCACAAAATTCGACAAAAAAGAAACAGTTGTTTTGGATGAAATAGGTGATGTTACCTGAATTTTGCACTTTTGTTAATGCGACTCTAAATCTAAATTTGAATAAAAGTTTCTGCGGCTAATTTTGTTTTCGAAAACAAATTTCAAACCGCAGATGTTTAAAATCTCCATAGGTTATCTTTGTGGAATGATCAACGAAACACCCATTGCTGTAGGTATAAAGCTTTTTTTCAGCTTGATTATCATAATGCGTCTTTATAATGTCAATCCACTTCCCAAAACACTCTTTGTTTGAAGCTCTCGATGCGGGGCCATTCATTTTCCCACCTGGGCATCTCAACTAAATGCGTTTTCCATTGAGGAAGCGAAGTTTGGGTTGATATAGAGCCAAGTTCTTCTCAAAAGACCTGCATGGTGAATATTTTGTACACCTGCACTTAAGGATTGTTAGTTTTAGACAGACTCCTAATAATGGTGCCATGCATACAAAACGTCTGCTATATTGTAGTAAAATTATATATAACATTATGGAACACATGACAACAGGAACAAAGTAAGTGTCTGAATATTTTTGTATCTGTTTCTGCAACAATGAAAAGTGACATCATCATCATTATATTATAGAGGCTATGGAGTCATTCTGTTGCAAACCTAGTTCCTCTAAGTTTTCTAGAAAGTTCTACAGTATGGGGTTTCATTTCCTAGGAGATGATGCAAGTGATCCATTCCACTGGTAAAATGTTTGGGAGGGGCTGGCCTATCCAATAAGTGCATGGGGGAGGCAATGGTGTCCATGATGAACCTGGGTAAGAAGTTTATCAAGGGAGTCCTTAATTGATAACCATCAGTATAGAGATAGATTCTTTTTTATATATATATATTAGAGCTGCATTTATTAAAAAACTGGAAAAAAAATGGAAGCAGTTGGAATATTCCAAATATGCTAAAAAATTTAAATAATCATGACAAAATGCTTTCCAGTTTATCAGTCTATTTCCCATTGGCCCAAGAAATCCCTTCCAAGGTGAACAACCCCTTTAAATGGGGTTTATGATCAACATTCTGTCTGTCCAATCAGATGCACTGGACATTCTAATCAGCACAGCTGGTGATAAACTGTAAAAAAGGAATCATTACATCAATGTCATTTATTATAAAAGGGTTTATAAACTATATTTACAGCACAAAGAGATATTTAATATAATTCAGAGGGAGCTAGTGTCCCTTCGAGTTGGATGACTGGAATTTCCCCCCCCCCCTCCCTTTGTTACCTGCTTGTTTATTAGAAATCTTTAACGCAATTGTTTGTTTGTAGTTTGGATACCAGGACAGTTGAATGTGAGTCATGCAGTTATTGTTCCTGCGCTTACAGACATTTCATATTTATTCCTCTCCATTTGAAGAAGCACTGCAAATTATTCTTGTTGTTTCCATTTTTAGCCACTTGATGCAATGCAGCAACTGTGATTTCTTTCAATTAAAGAAAAATGCCAAGAGCATTTTTTTTTTTGGAGGAGGTTAGGACTCCTATTAACAAAAAACGTCGTCGATGTACTCGACTCCTGTTTAACGCTGGTTCAGACTCCTTAACCCCTCACTGTATCCCCTATATGTTTCTATTTTGATATTTATAGGAGACTACAATTTAGAAAGGATGCAGGATACGAGCCTCACATAACAAACATGGAATCAAAGAATATTTCTTGCAGTCACTTCAAATGGGAACTTTTTTTTTTTTTTCCCATTTATATTTCTGAATTCAGTGCATCTGCTGAGCTCTGCCTCCCAGGATGGTGACTCTGTACCTTCTATATGAATGCAGAGACAGCAGGCTGCTTAGTTTTATAAAATGAAAGTCATCTTTCAAATAGTTGTTAGCTCTAGTCACCCGACAAGTTTGCCAGCTGAAAAAATATTTCAAAATGCGTTTTCATTAAAACGAAATATTTCATCTCGGGAAAACAAAGTTTTATTTTTCTCTCTCTGTTCCTGCTGTTTTTAATGACACAAAGTAACATCACCCTTAAAGGACCAGTAATGACAAAAAATAAAAAAGTTAAAGAAAGCAATTGAAATGATATGCCGGATATTCCTACATAGTACTTGTACAATATGTAACGATGGTTGAATTTATAAATGATGTCGCATTGTGTTTGTTTGTACTTTGTTAAGTAAACAAACCCCTACTTAATCCCATTGTTGGTACTTTCATAAAGTGCTCCAGAAAGCCCCGATTTATAAAAGATGGCCGCACCCAACAGAGAGAAATACAAAACAAAGCAATAAAAATCAGGAATTTGGAGGTATAGACGACATTTATAAGGATACTGCACAAGAATACTTGCCATGTCGTTATAAATAGGAGTTTTTTTTTTTGGTACTCCTGTTCTAGAAAAAAAAGTTTTATTATTACCCAGGAAATAAATGTTGGATATATGCAATGCAATCTTTCTTTGAAACATTAACGGGAGTGCCCAAATTAGAACCAGTGTCCAAAATCTGGGGGTAATTAAAAATTTAGGATGAAAAATAAGTTTAAAGGGACACTTAAGCCTGTAAAAAAGTGCCTTCTATTTATTGGCCACCTAATATTAAGTGTTAAAATGACAGTATTATGTTGTTGATTTTGCAGAGCAACAGATAAAAACAACAAGCACTTGGATCAGCTATTCCTAGCCCCCTCTCTGTTACTTCTGTGTAGCCTGGTACTTGTGTGCAGTATATAAATTTCTAAGCAGCTTTTGACTCTGAGCTGTTTTAGGCTGATTTTCTGAACTTTTTCAGTCTCTCAGAGCTGCCTTGTACTAAGTTTCATGAAGAAAGGGAATTTTATTTAGTTTCAGGAGGTGGGAGCATGCTCAGTTAGTGAGAAAAGCCCTTGGCTAAGGGAGGAGGGGCTAAGATCAGCTGAGAGCCTCTGCTTCAAATGCTTTCTTATTTTTCAATCGCTATAACTTTTCTGCAAAACTGGGTCTTTAAACAATCACAGAACATATGAAATGATCAACTATGTCATTCGTTTATCATCAAAGAACCTTTCAGCATTGCCAATCACTAAAATGACACACCGCCCACCATTTTTCAAGCCTACCAAATTCACCCTCCCCATTCCAAAACAAAACAAACAAACCAAAAAATAATAATTGTGTACCATTTATACAATAAAACAATTTATACCAAAGGAAAAAATGCGAAATGGGTTGCATGTGAAAAAAAAAAAAATACATGAACTTAATCTTTACAGACCTCCAGGAATTTGATTTTAGAATTAAACCCTGCTCCAAGATCAAAGGTCCCATGAGGACTGGCCTTAGAGAATGTTCCACTAAACCGTCCGTCCATTTTAACCTTTAAAGAGCATAGAAATGTTATCTTACTGGGACTGTGATCCAAACAGACAGATGAAGCGAATTTGAGTAATCAGAATCAAACTGTCTACCCTGCCGAATGGCATCGCTCGCAATTTCCCCTTTGTCAGATACTTGATGAGTTTTGCAGTCTAACATTTTAGTTTGACATTGTATGATTTTCTGCCTCTGTGCGGGTGATATAGCAATGCTTTGCTGATCTCATTCTCCTGCCATGCCATCGCTGATGGGTTGGTGACAGTATCCAGAGAATATATCTATTCAAATTAGTGGTGCAGGCATCACGTCTGGAAATAGACCTATTGGAAAAATATTGAGAGGACCTTACAAAAAAAAAAAAAAACATGCCAAATATTTTCTCACTCTATTGAGTCATATAGATTGCCTTTTGCTTTCAGGCATGCAAGTCACTACAAGCAGATCTCCTACAATATATTCCTGCTTTATTATTCACAGGATTGTACCTTTGTAACGTATGAATTTTCATGATGGGATTTCGTTTACTTATTTATTTAAAACTTAACGCGGATCCTGCGTACGCTCAGGAGGCAGCGATACAGTGAGATATTTCCTGAATTAATCACTGGAATGACAGCCCAGGCAAGGGGTTTTTTTATTTTTTATTTTGTTAAATGATCTCATTGTATGAAATTGTGGGTGGTTGGATTATTAAACCATGACCTGAATAGGAAGATTGAAAGCAGCGTACGAGGCACGATTTCATAATGAGCTACAAAAGTGATGATATCTGTTTACCTTAATTTTGGGTTCTTATGCCGGCAACTGTCTTCTAATAAATATTAGCAATAATAAATGACTGATAAATTAATTCATTACACTAGATCTCAAGTGGTTTATGGTGAAAATGAATTAAATAATGGTGGTTTTATTTTGGGCACAAAGGGCCTCTCCATTGCTGAAGGTAGGGGTTGTTCATGCTTATTTTCTATTATTAATTCAAGTAACAAGAATATAATGCACACCAAGAAAAAGAAGAAAAAACAACACCTATATGACAAAGTTCATGTTTCCATTAGACCCAAACCACCACAAAATAATAATAAGACCACATCCACCACCTCCCCTCTGATAAGGTCCATGAACCCACAAGTTCACAACTCCAAGTTCTTAATCCATTATCCCCACCACTCACTGGAAACCAAAATCAGTTCATTTCCTCTTAGTCAGATCTGATCCATCATGGCTTGCTGGTGTGGTCTAATGTGATGCAATACAAATAGGAGCCAGGAATTTCAGAAACAAAAAGCACATAGAGGAATTTATCAAAAGGGACAATTATTTACTGAGATCTAGTAATCCATGGCAACCTCTGATTGGCTGCTATAGGCTACTAGACTTTAGTAAATGATTGATGAAGTTGACTGATTTCTCTAACAGCCTGTATAATAAGGAATAGATAAAAAAAACACAACAATTTTTAAGGATCAATTTATCATATCAACTGTTAATAGGAGATACAGGCATAGTCTAAGGATTCAGAGTAAAAGTCAGGAGCTAACTCCAAGCTTCTGAGGAGGTGTAACGACCATCTTTGAATTTGATGGACTCCTTCAATTTTCTGTCACCTTCCATTGGGTTAGTGAGACCACAGTGTTACATTACAGTTAACTCAATGAGTTAAAATAACTCAAGATAAGACAGTACATTTACATTTAGTCCTAAGTAGAAAATGTCAGCAAATCAGGATATCTTGATTTGTCGACTCGTGTTCAAATGACAAAATCTACTTTAAAGTATTTTATAAAATCAGCCTTACTATGTATCATTGGAGACTTTAAAGAAGACCTAAGCTCTCAGCAAAAGATGTTTCAAAAATGCTTATACCAACATTATTTTCACTGGTTTTAGGTTTAAATCCACATTTTAGGTCACAAGCTTTGGATTTTTCCACATTTCTATATCATTTTTCGGATTTTGCAAAATAAATTGTCCAAGGCATTTAGCACTCCTGACTGGGCAAAAATCCTTGGTGGGGCAGCAATAAGGAATAAATCACAAAATCTTGTCAAAATTACATTTAAAGGGCTTCAAAATAAATGAGGAAACAGAAACAGAAAAAGAAAAAAAAAGTTCCCATTTTGGACTTTTTTCCGCCAATCTGACAATTTTATATGCATGTTTTAAAGCCAAAAAAAAAAAATAGTTGAAACAAATCAAGAAGTGCCTCTTGAGATTTACTTGCCGACATTAGCAAAAAAATGTTAACATAAAGAAATTTGTTTTACTATAAAATGAGGAGGAAAACCCCCAGTAAGGTCAGGTTCAAACAAGGGTAGGCAATGTTGTGCTTTTTTTAAAAAAAATCCCTTGTCGTAAATCCCTATTATACTTACCTGATCCGGTCACACTGGCGTGAGCATATTCTGGAGCGCCGTCGGGACTCTTCATCTTGCAGTTGTGGTGAGTGTAGAGATGTGACGTGATGCAAAAGATGCAATGAGATAGGAGGAGCCCGGAACGCGGAAGGAGCATTCACACAGTCAGGTAAGTAAAATAGAGAAGCGCATCCTGAAGATACGCCATTTGTCAGCGTATTTTTGGAATGCATTTTTTTTTGAAGGCACATCGCTAGCATGTGCTAGGGTGAACCCAACCTAAAAGTGAAAAAAAAAACAACCCTTTTCTCTATGTTTCACTCGTGTTTTATTTAAGTTTGTCTGTTTTTTTTATCGTTGTTTTTTTTTTATTCATTTTGCTGCTGACAATTTTTTTTAACCATAATTTTTTTTTTTTTACTTTATTACTTACATAATTAATGCTGTGGAGGAAAATAACTACTTCAAGATGTTGTTTATTTTTTTTCTTTAATTTAATTTTGCAGGAAAAAAACTGTTTATCGCATCAGAAATTCAAAACCTATAATTTCCCACTGGGGGAGCTGCAAATGAAATAAAAAAAAAAAAAACAACAACAAATAGGTGATAATATATCATATATAATTACGATTATAATCATTATCATTATATATATATATATATATATATAAATTATTTTTCTATTTTTTTTTTATTAAAAAAAATCTATTTTTTTAATGTTTTGTTAATGGGTGAAAATTTTTAAATAATGGTCATTAAAAATAAAAACTGTGATGTGCTTGCACGCAGAAAATATAACATATTGCCTTTGTTTTTCTTTAATTTTCTACCAGCTCAGTAAACACTGAAATGAATTCTTTTATCAACCCCATAAAACATATATCAACTTCAAACGCTGCGCCCAACATATTTTCAAAGTTAATTTACACCTAAATATATACTGAGAAGGCCACTATCTCTAGCGCGTTAGCTATATATTACTCTGTTAAATGACCTATTTTAATTCACAGGAGTCTCCTGTCTACACATGGACAAATGAGACTTTATACACTAAATAACAAGCTTTAATTCCCTTTGTTACATTAAGTAGATCACAGCTGTCACAATATTTTATTTTAATGGAAAAGTTATCACCTCTTTGTATTTAGAAGTTTTACCACTAGCACTTATTCTGCTTTTTTTTTGTGTATACTGTGATTTTACAAAATGTTTGTCCACATGGTTCATTGAGTAAAAATAAATAAATTAGAATTAAATAAGATTATTAATAGCAGGAAAAAAAAAAGCTGGCGTACTCCATTAAATCATGAAAAATTGCACATGAAAATATTAAAGAGGTCTCAGTAAAGCACTGAAATGTTGGTGTGTGATTTAATGTCACACACATAAAAATGTCACACGCATAAAAATAGTTTTTAATGCACATGATGGGGGAAATTTACTAAAGTTGAAATTTTTTTTTACTTTTTTACCTAGTCTCACTGCAAAAACTGGCAAAAAGGTGATTTTTTACCTATTTGCTCTCGTTTTTGACCATTTTTTGCAATTTTTCAGCTGAAAAACAGGAAAAACTGGATAAAAAGTAAAAAAAATTAGTAAATTTCACCCTGTTTTCATCATTTACAGGAGTATATAAAACACTTGTGGGTATAGGGGAAACCCTCATTTAAACTGCTTATTACAGGCCCCACCCACTTATCCATCATTCCTTTTAAAATTCTTAACTTACTTAATAATCCCTTAACTCTACTGTCCCTTTAAATCTGAAACAGTGTAATCATATTTATCAGGCTAAAAAAATCTGAAAGTCACATTTTAATTTTTAAATCCATCTCACTTTATCTTAATTTAAATCCATCTCACTAGATCTTAATTTGGTAAAAGTAAAAATACAGTTGCCCAACCACAACATTCAAAAAGGGAACACAAGGAGCTTATTATCCCCTAAAATGGACATAATTTGAGTCACTAGGCCTGCATTTGTCACCGAATCACTTATTAAAAGCTTAATTCGGAATGAAGGCATTTCCTAATAAAATCTGATATGATATCCGAAAACAATTACAAATCTAAGTCGTTAACTTCTAAAAATGATTATTGAAAATTAGTAGTTTAGCATTAAAATTTTCACCTACCTGATATTAAAAGTTTGCAGTAGTTTATAAACATGATCACTGGAACAAATGGTGCATTGAAAAGAATAATTGTGTATTGATAGACTGGTTACAATATTTTTATTAGTTTTGTGAGTAATCTGATGTATTAGATCCAATTATTAATATAATATTTTGTATTACAATACCTTTAAGGATGTCAGAATGGCACTGGAGTATCAACTTTCTGTCTTTAGGACTAACACAAGAGTCTCCCAAGAGAGTCTTCAAGCTTATAGTCTCACTGGTCTCCAAATTATCGTTGACTTTTGAATTTAACAGCTTCTTGTAACATCATGCAATTATGTTTTGAGAGCTATGGTGATTTCTATCCAATGGATGTTATTACCTTGGGTCTTTAAACAATCACAACATTAACAGCAACCCACTATTACATAAGGAGGTGTGTCAAAATGTCACATTACTGAGTCATAAATAATGCTACAGTTCGCCATATGCTAGAATATACAGTATATACCAATAAAATGTATTTTTAATGCAGAAAATCTTTTATGATGTTAAAATTCATTAAGCAGTAAGAGTTTATTGATGACATCAGAATCAATTGTGGTATTTTTAGGATTCAATGCACTTTTATACAGTATCTATTTTTGGGATGAAGGATTAGTAATAGCTCAAAAAGAAAACCTATATAGATAGATGGGCAAATTTATCACATGGTGTGAAAGATTGTATCACAATCTTCTTCACAGTTGATCAATTGTTCTTTTCCTTATCACTCATTTATCAACTTGAAAATGCCTGGTCAATATGAATGGCTAGAGGGATCAAGGACATTGGAATCAGAAGGATGAAAAGCAGGTGGAACAAGAAGGAGGAGCAGCTATGAACAAAAGACATCCATACGGGCACTTTAGTTCTTCTTTCATCACTGCTTTTCCCAGAAAACATGAATAACTGGTGCCAAAATGGTCACAAAATGAATAATTGATTCTACAAAATCTATAAAACCATGTTGGGTCCAGAATTTGTTTTAATGTTATTTAGTTCATTTTCTCCACTGTATTTTGGATTTTTTTGCAAGCAATGAATGTGTATTTATATTTACCTTGTCATCAGCAATTTGTGGCAGCTATGCAGTTTGTATTATTTTTAGTTTATTATGTGTTTCAGAAATAACGGCTCCAGAATCTATCATTTTGATTAGGAGTGGGACGTAGCAGTAGAGAAAACCGTGTCACATTGGATGGCGAATGACACCGAAATAGTTTTAGTGGGAAAAAAAAAGTTGATTAAGAAACTTTTTTTAAAAAAAAATGAAGAAAAATTTGTAAAAAAATATAAAAATTAAAAAAAAAAGAAACAAACGTAGGGGAAAAAATCTACTTGTGTTTAAAATATTCCAAATGTAGTTTTCAATGATAATGCAAAGCGTGTTTAGTTTAAAGATTTTGCATTCGAAAAAGAAGCAAATCAATATAGGAAACGGTCGCGCTTTTCTTGTTAATGGCGGTTAGATAAAATATATTTTTACAATGTTTTTTTTTTGTCTTGTTTTCTTGTGTTGTTTTGGAATGATCGCACCTTCCACCGATTAGAATAGAAAAACTTGCTTACAATATAATCTCATCTGAACAGTGCCAATCCCTGCCGAACCGATGATAGAGATGACAAGGTGATGGGGGGACAGCAGTGCAATGAGCTAGTTAAAGCCGGCAGACAATGTCACCCAACACAGATCCGAATGACTCCGAAGACTTCACAAAAGATCTTTTAACAGATGAGTCTTGCATTCCTTCCATTGCACAGCAAGCATCCTCTCACCTGGTGTCCTCAGGCTGAGGAGAGAGTTGTTCTTTTTCTGATAATCAGAATAAAAACCCTAATCCACACCTAGAATATGGCACATGTCACTTCTATACACAAAAAACACTCATAACTCTCACATAAATATATAAGGGGACTGTCAAATCCAGATTCTACAAGATTTATTTGCTCAGCATGGGAAGACATTCATTGGATGAGTGTTGAATGACATTTTATTTTCCTTGTAGAACTTGTAACATCATCTGGGGACATCAGTTGGAATGACGTACGGATGAGTAGATATCTAGGAATGAATTGTCTTTTTTTATCTATTTAGATTTGCTTTGTTTTTGTTTGTTTTTTTTTTGGGGGGGAGGGGGTGTTCCCTTTATCAAAAATTCAACCAAAACATCAAATGAGGAATATTTATTGCCATTATTTGCAAGGTTCATACTTATAATGAGGTTCAAAAAAGACACAGCTTTATCCAATTAATTCTATCAGGGTTATCAATATCTTCTTAGAAGAACATTGCAATGCAATATCAAGTGTCTGAAAAATGTGCATTCATTTTAAGAGGCAATGGGTCTTCTGGATTAATCTGAAGTATTTGCCTAAAATCACAACTAGGAATGGTTGGGTATAGTGACATCAAGATATTTTCATATTTTTTGTGATCTCCCTATTTTTGTTACTGATACATGTACATTTGACTACATTTTTACTATCAGTACATTTACTAACAGTTGGCAACCCTGCAACCTAAAATTGTAAAGGTTAGCCTTGTTGGTTGAGAGGAATGTGGACAACCCTTTAAAAACTCAGGACAAATTTGTTCTAACAATACAAAAAAATGCTTTCTGACCCCTAGAGGCAACTGGAATAGATCAAAATTCTACTAAATAGCCTTGCAGCACTGGGTTCAAATCCACCGTGGACTTCATCAGCATGGAGTTTGTATGTTCTCCACGCACTTGCGTGGATTTCCTCCAGGCACTCCAGTTTCCTCCCACAGTCAAAAAACATACATATGTGTGTGACTAAATAGGGAAACTAGATTGTAAGCTCCATAGGGCATGGACTGAAGTGAATGATGAATCTCTGTATAGCGCTGCAGATTATAGTAGCGCTATATAAAAATGAATACATAATTATAAAAATCATAATAATTAAAAAAAATATTCCTATTGAGTTAAATAGTCCCTATTAATGTTTTGTCCTACTGAAACCTCAAGCACTCCAGTGATTTCCCAATTCCGTGGAGATCTGCAGTTGCTCAATTCGCTGAAGCAAACAGGAACAGGAAGTGATGTGAGACCTTAACAAGTGTTTAGCACTCCTTTAAGATACCAAATAGAATTTATTGTTGTATTGTACAGTGCTGAGTAACCTAGTGGCACTTTGTAAGTAAAAATACGAATATACACATGGCAAGTTTCCATAGGTTTTAGCTCTCATTGTAAAAATCTCTAGTTGGCGATAATTAACCTCTAATAATCCTCAACGTTTAGGTAATATGTAGGGGCTCAAGGCATTGAATACAGTTACGGAAATTATTCTTCTCCTCATTTATTTTGTCTTCGTTTTATGCCACTAATTTTGTGATGTAGCTTTTGTCTAATCCGATGTTTGGCACTTCCTCTCCATTAATCTTTGTTCCTTTTCACACAAAAAGCATTTCTTTCATTGCTGGGAGTCAGATAATGCACATTGATCTTTAGTTGCATCGGTTGGCGAACCCTTTACTGCCTTTGAATGAAAAGAATGAACCATTAAAATCCATATATATATATTTTTTTAAATAGAGGTCACGCACATCTGTATCCCTGATCCGTATCAAGACATGCAGTACTTACTTGGGCTTGATTCAAACCATTATAAAATTAAATGAGAGAGGAATTTGACTTGGCCCTGCCGTAAAATAATGTACCCTGATTCCTGAAAGAGAATCAATTGTAGTTGATTCTATGTAGAGAAATGTCTTTATAAATTAAATGTAGGTCCTATCTAATGTCTATGCCTCCGTATCTCTCCAGCTGGATATAGTAGCAAGCCTCCAGGTGTTTCAGATACTGTGGAACAATCCTGTTTTAATCGTCCTCAGTTTCCCTCTCCTCTTTGTCCTTCTGCCTTGTTTCGCTGTTTGAGCTTCTTAAATGCTGACCAAAATCTGCTTGTGATGCTTTTGTGTCAGGTGCTGCCCCCTGCAGCCACCCTCCCTGTACTGCACTAGCACTCCGAGTCTTACATTAACAGCTCTGCTGAACTCTGTGCTTTCTCTATCAGCTCTTTCAATTCTCCATGGCTTCACTATGGCTTCCTTATCTGTAGGCCGCTCAGGGATAATTCTTACATACAGTTTAAGGAATTATAGTAAATCCACACCAAGGGGAGAAAGAAACTGCAATAGCTTTCTTAAGAGGTAAGACTCAAATTGCTAATGCAGCCTTAATTGTCAGGCGAGGGGAGTGCCTAGAACTGCAAGGAAGTGCTCCCCACCAGCAGAATATGGCAGCTATTTAAATACGGCACTTGTAAAAATCCTATTTTTGAAGTTCAATTGATAAGTTTAATTGCTTCCTGTCTGTTTTTATCTTTACTGGTAAGCAGGCGTGTTGATAAACAGACCCCCCACCCACCTGGTCCCATTGTACTATATCTTGCTTTAGATAATACATATACAGAAATTGCGCACGAAAGCTCAGATTTTATAGGTATATAGATAAATACCTAACTTCAGAGACACAATTTAGAAATCTGCGAAGCTCCGTTTAAATATAAAGTAACTTTTAAATGCAACTGAGCCATTTAAAATCTTTTTTTTTTTGCCGTTCATCACACTTCCCCAGTGGTAAGGATATTAGCTTCCGCGGTACACCTCCCTCTTTAATCCCACCTTTAGTTCTATTTTTTAACAGTGGATCATTCTTTAAGTTCACCTCCCGCTCTTATATACTTTATTCTAACTGTTCCTCTCTGAGAAGCTCGATCAGTTTGCATTTCTCCACTTCGCTGTCCATTCATTACTGACTAACCGAGTTTGCTCACACTTGAACAGACTTAATGCGATGAAAAGGGTATACGGATAAAAAGCGCTTGCTGTTTTTAACTCCTAATGTAAGTTATTATGGAATAAATTTGTCAATTAATTTTTCGGATTACTACATGGTCTTTCTCTTGTTCCATTTTTTGAGACACACAAGAAATCTACTCCCCATCTACAATCCTGGTTGTACAATCTATGTGCTTATATCCCAGTAATATCTGGTGAGTGTTTCCACTAAGGGGGTCCAGGGTCCTCAAACCCCCCCCCCCCCCCCCCCCCCCCCCCCCCCCCCATGTGTCCTGCACTATTACTGTTATTATTAACTGCACAGTAGTGTATGTTTGTCTAAAAAGTTTTAGTCATTTGTCCACACTTCACACTGTTGCTGCACAGTAATGACTCATTTTTTTATTAACACAAAGATCGTTCACACCACTGTGTGTTCAGCACCAATGATCATGTTCTAAATCAAACAATATTACGCGAGGTACCTTCCTCTGTTCGTTTTTATTTGTGCTCCTTACTCCAGCGCATCCTCTTATCGTTATCTACGACTTAAAGCGATATTTTTAAGACTCTCCCCGCCTGCTCTCTATTCGTTTCTCTCTGATCTCTGTCCCGACCGTTGGGATCTGCCATTTGATGGGGATTTGTATTTTTCAAGTATAAGCATATAGAATAAATCTGACGCTAACGTGAGAGTATATTTATATTACTGCTTACACACAGCTTGGAGATATCAAAATTCACTATATATATATATATATATATATATTCTGACATGATCATGGGGGCTATGGAATTCTTTAAAAGGAATGCGAGGGTCATTGATAACACCAGCATCATTCTTCATTCTAGTCTCTGTTATCGACACTAAATTATCAGTGCTGCTCAGCATGCGGATTCCACCATTGCTACATTTAGGGACCAAGGGAAATGGATAAATAGGATTTGTGGGATTTAGTACAGAGGCAATTGAAAAGCTGCACCAGTCCTAACATCAGCATACTGCGCAGAGCTTCATTTATTATCATTTATCCCTACCGGCTCTTGGTGGTTTCTTAGATGTCCCTAAAACCATTTAGGTTTAAGTGGTTTCATTTACTGCATCTCAGCTAACCTCCATACTTGCTTTTTTTCATTTTTAAATAACAGAAATACTATACAGTTGGCAATAATCTAAGGATAATCTAGGGGATCATTTGAGTGGGGGGATGTTTCAAAGCTCATTTATTTGAATTTCAGTGATGTCTTCTATTATCACGGCCTCTATTTTTCTTTTAGGAGCTTATTTACTTAAAGGTCAAAATGCATTTCAGCCTAGTATTTTTTTCCTCCTTTTGTACATTCTTCCAAATTCAATATCAACATTTTTTTTGTAGCCCTAGAGGCAATCATTACCATTGCACCAAAACCATAATTGATCATTTTCAATATAATCTCAGTGAAAATGGATGGCCTGACATGGTATAATTCATGGTTATGTAATTATCTGCAGTGGCTTAGTGTTTAAAGAGCCATACTACTACTTACAAAGCCAAGTAGCAAGTGACAACCTAGTCCAGCAGTCGACAACCCATAGCTCGTAAGCCACATTTGGCTCTTTGGACGCGTTGTGCGGCTCTGAACTTGTTGCTCTCCCACCCGCCCATGACCTTTGACGTCTCTTGTGATGGGACGTCAGAAGGTCATGTGATTGGGAGCGTACACGCTCCTCCCCCTATGCGGCTTCAGGAGCAATTTGCAATGGTGGAGGAGGGAGAGAAATGACTCCCTCCTCTGCAAAGATTGCCGACCCCTGACCTAGTCAAAAGACAGACATCAGCCACCGATCATTTAAACAACCTATAAGTCCTGTCTTTAGATACAATTATTTTTAGATTAATCATTATGCTGCAAACACAATAAATGCACGACCACAATTATTAAATATTCAGATGGGGACCCAAATATTTATGGAAAGCCTTATGCCCCTCTTCCTCCATGCAATGACTGTTTTTGATCAGAACATACAGTAGATCAAGGCTCTTTCTGGACAAGCCAAATGAGGCCAATCAAGAGTAGTGAGGTTTTGGCAGCCAAAATTATCCCCACGGACAGAAAGTACACTACTGAAGTAAAGTCCAAATTTCCAGTGACTCCATAACACATCAATCAGAGCAGCTATATAGCATCCAATCAGTTATAAGGACTAAGCACCAAACAAATATTGTACAGTTACAGGGAAAGAGAATAATGCAAAATATCATTAAACAGAGATTGGGAACGAAGAAAAGAGTAATAATTGTAGAAATTGGTGTCTGGGCAGGAAATCGTTTTACCTTAGAGCACATTTGTCTCTAGTTACTCCGCTCTAAGTACAAAAAAAAAATCTATTTTTTTTCCTTTTGAGAACATTATTTTCTTCTACGGTTTTAAGAGTCAAATGCAATTCTTGCATAAAACCGGCAATTTTGTACCATTGTTAAAGTATGAATAATTCTGAAAGGAGAGAATTCTATCAAAGCAACACAAAACAGGACGGATACTCTGAATCACTTGACCTTGCTCTGTAGGAAGTCCAATACAAAAATACCTCTTTCAAATATCTCTGAATCAAAAGAAAAGCTGAATAAAATGTATTCCAAGGGGTAAAACATGTTTAATATATAAAAATGCTATAACATTTATGAATGAATGCACTTCTTGTACATGGATGATAATCCCCGATCAACAGTTAGATAAAATCAGTAGCAAGAATTTCAGTCTGCTTCCCTTCCACGTACTTCTTATTGAAGTGGTTTTTAGGTGAGCAGAGTGGGGTTTACATTGGGCACCAACCACTCACCTGCCACTACTGTTGTTTAACTCTCACCTAATGACCCTCAGACTACCTCCCATCTGCGCCTTGGCTCCGAGTTAATAAATGTGTAAATTACAGTGTCCTACTTTTGACAATTAAATTAATTCACTCTGTTGCCCATCCCTACATATCTTCCCTTGTTTGCTTGTATGCGCCTAGCCATCTACTCCGCTCTTCACAACCTTCTTCATGAACCCCTCACCAAGACTGCCCATTCTCATCTTAAACCCTTCTCTCTTCCTGCCCATTACCTTTGCAATTCTCTACCCCTCTACCTCCGCCAAGAGCAATCCATCAATATCTTCAAATCTAAATTAAAAATCTCACCTCTTGGAGCACTAGCACTGGTTTTCATGTCTATATTTTATATTTTAGCAACTATTTATTCTATTTTGTATTTATTTTCTTATTTAATTGGCACCTATAGCCTAATGAACTGATACTTTATGCTACTGCACTTGTTACCCTCCTATCTGTTTATGTAAGTCTTCCTCCTATTTAGATGGTAAGCTCTATGGGGCAGGTACCATCTTCCTCTTGTTTCAGTCATGGCCTGGCACTTAGAGTGATATATTTTCTTGATTATATGTTTGTAATTTACTTCACTTGTTCTTTGTTACGCACTTTCCCTTGTCTATATTATAACTGTATTGATGGATTGTACAGCGCTGCATAACCTTGTGGTGCTTAATAAATAAATATATACACACAAACATTCCTTCTTCTGCCCAACATTATTTAGTTACATTAGTTTTTGATTCAAGTTTATTTCATCTATTTCATCCTTTATTGTAAGTGTGCAGTGAAAGTGTACAGGATTATAATGATTTTCAATTAAAATAAAAATGAATGTGAAAGAAATCTGTGTACAGTGTGATTAGGAATCCAGCCAAATATGTTGCCTTTATATGAGAGCTGAATATTTTTTTTCAAGGCACTGTACAGTATCTATATCAATATTATGTTAATAAATTTATAATCTAATTTCTAGTCACTAGTTTATACTAAATGCAGGAAGATGTACAGTATATTCCTGACATAGAAAGGTTTATGGAATCTAAAATATTTGGTCAGTAAATCAAACGTTTGGTCCAATAGAAATGTCTGCAGTTAATTACCTCTAATTACTTCTGGAAAGATTCACTACTTTCTGAAAACTAATACGATGATTCAAATAAGGGTCTGATTATTCTAGGAGGGGGGTTATACTAAAATGTATAATCATTTCAACCAGATAATGCATTGGAGGGTATAGGGCAGTGATGGCCAACCTTTTCAGCTCGGCGTGTCAAAATTCATCAAAAAACCAAGCATAACTCAGGTGGTGTGTCACTTTGAGAATAATCTGTAATTTTCTGAAGGCATGGCAACTCTCTTACTGAGAGTGCAGCATTTAACAGCACCATGATGCGTGTCAGCAAAAACATCTCGGTGTGTCACCTCTGACACGCGTTTCATAGGTTAGCCATTACTAGTATAGGGCATATACAGTAAATCTGTACTTGATATAGTGGTTCCGCTGATATACTTGTAGGCACCTGCATCTGAAGTTCTTCATTTTGAGCATCTACGGTGTACTAAAAATGACACTATTGTTTATGTATAAGTGTAGAAAATGGTATACAAATAGATCAGTAGAGAGTAGAGTTGGGTCACTCCACATTATACCAAAAACATATGTTGCCTTAACATATTCTGGATGATGGACCATTTGTGGAAGAGTTAGGAACTCTGCTGTAATGATACATTTTGTAAATCTTGCACTTGGAGTATTATCATCTAAAGTGTAAAGCAAATCAATTTCTTTTTCTCTTTTTTTTATTGCCGGTTCTCAAAACAATATCCTAACTCCTTCAATTTTTATCCTCGCTCATAGAAGTTGATTTTTAACAGATGGGATCCTTGGAGTATAATGCCTTTCAACTGGATTAACTGGATCAGTCGCTTCAGAGAGAGAGAGAGAGATCAGGAATCTGTAATAGCGTTGCGTTCTTTTTATTTTGTTTACTTCAGTGGATTATAAAATGAGTCATTGGAGGAATTTAAAATAAGGGTCATTTTTACACATAAGTTTTCCCTTCAAGTGTTCATTAATTGAATCTTCTTACCAACCTACTTATAACAATAAATCATATAATCATAGGATATATTATATTCTTCATGTCTAATTTAGAGTTTTGATCTGTATTAATAGTTTTTAAAAGATACCTCCATAAAAAAATCCTGTAATTCTATTTGGTTGAATTTCCTATACATTCTTGTCGTTGCAGGTGCAGAGCATTATATTATAGTATGTGGTTATGTTATGGATTCAAGAAAACACGCCAAATATTATGTCTACTCATAAAAATCAAGGTGAACTCTTGCTGAACCCTGAATATGAACATCTTTACATCTGGTGCCCAAACTTTTGTGTAAGCACATGTGTTTGAAGATAAAGGTGTTGCAGGTGTAGGGTGAAATTTATTTTATACTCGCTCTCAGTATTTCCGAGTTTATCGCGCGAGATCTCGAATTGTTCCCGTGAGATTACCGCAAGTTTTTTTTTTTATCAAAATTTTCAAAGGTAGCCATACTTTACATTAGTTAAGTATGGGTACCTTTTTTTATCAAAAAAATCAAGATTGAAAAACTCGTGTGGTAATCTCGCGGGAACAATGCGAGATCTCGCGTGATAGACTCAGAAAGGCCGAAAGCGATCTTTCTGACTTAAATGAATTTCGCCCATAGTCACCTGGAATTCTACTGATGGTCAGTAGTGATATGAAATTTTTATTGTCTGTACAACTCTGTTCCTGTAGCATCAAATAGGAAAACGCTCAGTTTGGACTATCATGGCTGTTACAGTACTCAAAAAAAAAAAAAAAATTAACGCTGAATATTTGTTTTCTTCTTTGCTGACTGCAGCCACCTTTGATTTGTTGCATGAACATTTTTTAATGGAACTTTAGATAGGAAAAAATTTGGAGTTGCCCTAAAGCATATCAGTTTAGGCAGTTAGGATTCTAATATGGTTGGGTTAATATATTGCTTATGATCTATGTGTTGAGTATACTGTGCATTAACAGATTCCTGTGTGGCATTCACTTCATTCGGCAGTTATCTTTACATTTATACAGGAGGGAAAATCCACTGGACTGACATAAACAAGATACTATATAAAACTGGTACAACTTTCATTTCTAGTCCATTAAATATACATTAAAAGACATAATCTATTGCTTGTAAAACAGTGTATTAAACAGTAACCCACAGTGAAGCCTTAGATTCTTACAGCTAGCGTTGGATTGGCTCATCAGTAACCACTGATAATTCCCAGTCCGCAAACTTCCTGGAATTTCAGACTACTCCGTCTTGGCATATTCCTGAGAGTGGTGTGAAGAAGGTAAAGTTTTATAAAAAAACAAAAACAAAAAAAAAAAAGGCGGTAGAACATGAGTAAATCACAGGGACTGAATAAGGGAACGAAGAGACAAGACAAAATAAAAACAACTTTTGCTTTGCAGGTCCCTGATCTCTTGTTTCCTGATGGGCCCCTGATCTCGCTTTCTTATGGGCCACTGATCTTTTCTTTCCTAGTGAGCCCCTGATATCTTCTTTCCTAGTGAGCCCCTGATCTCTTATTTCCTGGTGAGCCCCTGATCTCTTGTTTCCCTGTGGGCCCCTGATCTCTTATTTCCTGGTGAGCCCCTGATCTCTTATTTCCTGGTGAGCCCCTGATCTCTTATTTCCTGGTGGGCTCCTGATCTCTTATTTCCTGGTGAGCCCCTGATCTCTTATTCCCTGGTGAGCCCCTGATCTTTTGTTTCTGGTGGGCCCCTGATTTCTTATTTCCTGGTGGGCCCTGATCTCTTATTTCCTGATGGGTCTCTGATTTTGTGTTTCCTGGTGGGTCCCTGATCACTTATTTCCTGATGGGCCCCTGATTTTGTATTTCCTGGTGGGTCCCTGATCTCTTATTTCCTGGTGGGTCTCTGCTTTCTTGTTTCCTGGTGGGTCCCTGATCTGTTATAGGACCCACACTCCAGTCCAACACTGATAACAGATTCTACAACGGTACATTATATTGTACACCCTGTAAAAACTGACATATAATACAGTCTAAAAAAAATAATAACTTGAACCCCGTGACCTAGATCTCTTATTCATATTTTGATAATTTTTTTTTTCAGGTTTAAACACCAGGAATATATTAGAGAGGATGAAATAACGATACAGAGTCCCAGAGCAACCTAGAATTAAGCAGTTTGTATTTGCTATTAAATACAATGACACTTAGTTGACATTCATCTGCTGAAAGTAAGGACAATATTGATTGTAACATTATAAAGAGTGTATACAAAATAAAATCAACCAGCCATGCAATTCATTTGTTAAGTTTCAGATAATTATACCATTACAATAACTATTCATTATTGCTCATCTTCTAAAGGCCTCAAGTACAAGTTTAAAGTCATTTGTATTTAAAATGTACATTGCATCACATCATTTCAACCTACAACTTGATCACCTTCCATCATACATCCTAATTGCATCACCATGAAAATTTTATTTTAACGATCGTAACTACAAAAAGGCAATTAAAAAAAAATAATAATTTTTTTTTAATCATTTGAAATCAGAAAGAAAATAGATTTAAAAAAAATTGAAAATGGGTCATAAAAAAAAACAACTTTTGATGCAATTTCCACATTTTCCAATATTTATAGACACTGGAGAGTGAGATTTTTGGTTTTAATCAAGGTCAGTAAAGTAGAAATGGTTTGAACCAGGTGGGGAGTGGCCGACTGTCTTCAGCCAAATCCAACTGAAAAAAGAAATGATCAGTAGATAAATACTAGGAGATCCTAAAGGATACAAAAATGTGTTGAAATAAAAAATGAGGCTGAAAAATGTTGCTTAAGGAATAAAAATTCCAGGAGAGAAAAATGACCCCCTTAAGTAAGTGATGGTGATAACATAAGAATGTGCACTGTAAAATTTCTAATATATACCCTGTATATATGAAGATGAGTATTGCGATATTCTGTGATACCTTTTTTTATTGGACGAACAGTTTAGTTAGACGAGCTTTCGAGAGGTCCGTCGTCCCTTCATCAGGTTTCAAGTAGTACTATGTATAGACAAGAAGATATTATACTGAAATGATAGACTATTGGAGCAGTCGCAAATACACTTGTCATGATGGGGGTTGGTGGTGGAATTCTGTAGTACAGAGAAACTCACGGTTTAAAAGCAAACATAAGTAAATACATCATTTTTTCCATAATATATAAATGGTAGAAGCTCTCAAACAGGGTGAAGATTTCTCCAATGCAGTAGCGTCAAGGTCTAACCTTGTGAGAATAGAAACTCAATGTCATTACATGATTTCACCTCTTCAGATTTTGATAGAATGCAAATAATATCAGTGAAAGGCACTTTCAAAAGGAAACTCAATCAAAGACTTATCCTGGCATCCAGCTTAGGATAAAATATATGATACAAGTCTTGTTTAATTCAACAGCAAGCACTGTACAACTAATGCAGGTGTACCGTCAATTTAATCTCTGCTTTTTCAAAAGTGATGTACAGTTATGCATGTACCGCGTTAGTTGATCGATGCTGACTCTGTTTAATATAGTAAAAAAAAACAAAAAACAAGACAATTATAAAGAATGAGTTATGCGCCGAGTAATTAGCAAGGACAGCAGTATACAGAGAATTGTGTTCTTGTTTTTTTTACATTATGATAAGTCAGCTTTCTGCAATATACCAGGGATGTTCCATAGAGGTAAATCAGCATCAAATATGCCAACTTATTTTTTAAATCCAGAGGTCTCTTGTCATCAAGATTTTTCCTTCTAATTAGATAAATACTTTGAGTATTTGAAAGCTGAAAAAGTTGCAGGTGCGACGTATTCAATGGTCGTCCTCAGTAAGAAAATAAAATCTGTGGAATAAAGATCTTCATTTGTGATGCTGATATTCTTCATAGATAAAAAAAGTACCATTTTCAGTTGTCAACAGAAAAGCTAATGAACCTTGTATACGGAGATCTTCACACTCATAACTTCATTCTATAAGGTGTTG
>WMED01000146.1:0-34682 GCA_019650415.1 Pipa parva
TTAAAGAGCAGTTGGACAGGTGTACCTAATAAAGTGGCCGGTGAGTGTATATATATATAGTCACATTTAGTTTGTTTCCATTCCCGCTGGATGAAGCCTTCTTCATAAAGTGAAAGGCCTAAAGTGAAGGTATTTCCCTTCTCTGCTTACTGTTGTGTCCATTCTGTCTCCCTGCACATATCGTTGCGGTATTAATAAGCCAAAGCTTATTTTTTCTTTTGATCGCTTTACACCTAGTTCCTCTGAAAAATCTAAATTTTTAGAATATTCTAGCATAAGGAACAGTTTGTCTCTATGGTTATTTGCAATATGTTGACATTGTTTTTAAGTGAATTTATTTATTTATTTATTTTTGTTTTCCTTTTGCTTGCTTTGGGGTGTTATGTAGATTTATTATAAGGATACATTTGTTGCATAAACTGGGTGTGTGTTTTATATTCCTCAGGGTTCCTCCTTAGTTTGCATATTATATTTACAATATAGCCCAGGGATGGCGAACCTATGGCACGTGTTCCAGAGATGGCATGAAGAGCCCTCTCTGTGGGCATACATGCTGTCGCCACCACTGCCTTCAGTGCAGGCCATGGACCCAACCTGACAGTTTTCAGGCCAGATCCATGGCCTAAACTGAAGGAACGCTCACTCACTGGGGAGCTCTCCTTCCCCAACGCAGATGCGATGACATCATTCATCAATGCCTGGACATCAGAGGACAGCGCTGGTGAGTGATGTCACCTTTTTGGCACTCGGTGCCAAAAAGAGTCGTCACCACTGATATAGCCCCCCCTGCTACTACTACACCCCATCTTATATTATATTCTTAGGATTAAGTATTTTTATCTGCAGGAGGATGTGCTCAAAACCTTTAAATCTATTCCAATAACAGTTTTAAACAAAATCAGTTACATATGTGGATAATTTGTTATATAGAGGTATTTTATACATTTTAATTTAAGGGAAAATAGTGTTCTTTTAAATATATCATCCAATAGAATTGTATGGCTGTGGCTAAAAGATATCAAGAATCTTACAAAGCCTACAACTTTTTATTGCCTATTTTGTTCTTTTGTGTATTGCCACTCATATTCAAATTTTGTATAACTAGAACTACAGAATTATATCAACAATAAGATGTAATAATGGATATGCTGAACAAGATATCTAATTTTTCTAGGAAATCTTGCTTTTTCAAATGTTTTATTTCATATATAATTGATTTAGTGTATCAGAAAACATGTTTTATTTGCTGCGCACTTATAATGAAGAAAAAAAAAGTGCTCGAGGAAGGGACTGTCTACGAAATTCCAGGAAAACGTGTCCATTAGAAAAAAAAAATAAAAAATCTTTGCTTCAAAGACATTTAATATCTGTAGTGTAATATGTATTGCTGCAAGAAAATTAAGGGCTCCGGAGTATTTATGACAGTGTGTTGTACTTGTATCCTGAACAGATGGGCCTGAGGACAGAATCCACCAGCACGAACATCTCTTAATGAAACCCCAGAAGACAAAGGGATAAAAAAAGAGAGAAAAAATCCAAACATAATGCTTGTAATACAGCAATAAGGTTATCATTTACATGCATAGTGAAACCATATGATTTGTTCATAATGACTTTAATGTGGTAAATATATAATTGAACTTATCATTTATATAAAACAGGTCATTCAGCCAATGCAGCTGCTGTAGGTGTTCAGGAAAAGATGTCTCCTGTTATAAATCTGTTCAAGGTCATATGTTCTATTCATACTTAGGCATTTCCTTTGTCTCTATACCTCTGGATCGGCACATCTATAATTACTCTTACATTCTTTATATGTATCTAGAAATGGTTACACATTCAATATGTGACAATTAAGAAAACTATATGCTAATAATCTTTCAACATGAGAAAAGTTGGGGGTAATAAACAGAGTTTCAGCTAAAAGGGACTGAAGCACTCCAGTTTAGATTTCAGAAAATAGTTTTGTTTTGGCAGGAAATGATACAATGGGGATTATTCACTAAGGTGCGAATTCGACTGTAGAATTCATAAACGGCAGATTCCAATAACAAATCCGCTACAATTTCCCCATTGTAAAGTCGCAACATTTTTTTAAAGCTAAGATTGTGACAATTTTCCCATAATAAAGTCGCGACTGCGACAATATTCTCATTATAAAGATGCGACTGCGACAGTAGCAGCCTGTTGCGACTGTCTTTATCTGGCTACTTCGCACCTATACACAACAATTCGGACTTTAGTGACTAACCCCCAATATTTTTACCTTTTGTGTGATCACTATTAATTATAATTAATTCCATGAATGCTCTTCTAATAGCCACTTGCTTTAGAATTGTAGTGCATCCTCTTTCATATAATTATTGCTTATCACATTTTATAATTTCATGAATGTATATCCCTCAAAATTGTTGCAAACGAATGAAATGTGTTTTGGATTATTATGCATAGAAGTCCAATAGGCTTAGGTTTTGAAATCTTGCACTCTGCAGAACTTGTGTTATTCCTTTAATAGAAAGCAAGGTGTATGGAACTGGAAAGAAAGTCATTTGAACTGTACTTTGGAACATGCATTATCCTCACGCAATCAATTTTGCAATGTTTCATAGAAAAAGGTGTAGCAGATTATTCCTTCCCAGCTACAAGTTCACAATAGGGTCTTGAATTGGAGTTCCATAATATGTATAAATGCACTCGACCTAATTAATACCCTTATAATTTATGAAAAGGTGTGTATTGACCTCTGTATTGTTTTACGGTTTATGTTATTTTCAGTAGATTATGTGGCCAGGTTTTCAAGAAGCAAGTGGTTCTTTGCAGTCCTGCTGCACTGATGAAGCTCCTCTGTGGGACAGCAGGGTGGAATGGAGTTGCATTGGCTACAAGAAGGAGTACAAAGGACTCTGGGATAAATGCTCTGTGGGAAAGCTTTGTTGGACCAGAGCTTTCCCTCAGTAAGGCACTTAAAGGGGAACTATAGTGCTAAACCATACTTACCTGATCGATTTAACAGCAGTACACTTTGTGTACTGCTGCTAGATTAGTATTCATCTGACAATCCTCAGCCCCTGATGATCACCAGCCGCTCTGATCACTTCTGGGTCTATCTAAGTGGCGTCAGCCCTCACATAGACCCTCCCCCCAAGTTTTGGCAAAACTAACTAGATAAATCTGGGCATGCACAGTGAGTTAGTTTCGCCTAAACTCAGGGGACGGGTCTATATGAGAGACTGATGTCACTTACATAGACCAAGAGTATAACGGCCATGTATTCATCTGATGATCCTGGGCTGAGTATCATCAGATTAATACTGATCTAACATCAATACACAAAATAAGTATGATTTACCACTGTAGTTACCCTTTAACAAATTGTATGTATTCAGAAATCCTGACATAATTATTTTTTTTAAATCATCAGTACTGTTGTTGGAAGTCAATAAAGATTTGTTAGAGTGAAATTCTTAAGAGTGTCATGTCAAGGATTTATCAGAGTTTCTAGCATATAATGAGGTTTCATCAAAGATCTATGGGATGTGCTTGGAAAATCTCTATTAGCATGCTCTGCTCTAAGATGGAAATACTGTATGGATTTACTTACTAACATTTCCCAAATAACAGCCTGCTTTTCAGGGAAGCTCTTAGTAAAGATGCTGCCACTTTTTCTCCCTATAACTGCAGCATATAACAATAGAGAGGAAAAAAAAAACAGTTTAGCAAATTCAAACACAAGACCCAAGCATTTAATTAAAAACTATGAGATTAGCAACAAGCTAGTTAAGCACCAAGTATCCTGTTAAATAATTCAAACCTATCTTAAAGTCTTGCCTTGCTAAAAAAGCCAGAAATTATCCAGTTAGCCCCCTCAAAACATTGAGGGGGTAATTCAGAAATGTGGGAAGTGAGCTCCGGATCCTTTGCATCACTTCGCACATGCTGTTATGCGCTCGCTGATGTCCTGCACGTGGACATCAGCGAATGCTTTAAAGGGATTCCAGTCTCGGTGAGACCACTCATCATGCCAAGACTGGAATCCCTTTAAAGCGTTCGCTGATGTCCGCGTGGCGCACTGACTGATATGCGCTCGCTGATGTCCTGCACGCGGACATGAGCAAGCGCTTTAAAGGGATTCCAGTCTCGGTGAGAGCAAAAGGACATCAGCGAGCACATATCAGTCAGTGCGAAGTAAGGCAAGGACTCCGCACCTCACTTCACACTATCCTGAATTACCCCCTGAGACTATAACAATTTTATATTAAAAAAAAATTTATGTTTTCATGTACAAAACTTCAGGGAGTTAGGGTTCAGTGGACATTCTTTGAACAATGAACATTTTGGTACTGTTGATAAACTGATTTGTGAAAAGTGCGGGCAGTGCGGTGCCCTGCAAAACTGATTTGTGGGCAGTGCGGTGGCTCAGTGTTAATCACTGCTGCCTTGCAGCACTGAGGTCCTAGGTTCAATTCCACCCTGGACTTCATCTGCATGGAGTTTGTATGTTCTCCCCGCACTTGCGTGGGTTTCCTCCGGGCACTCCGGTTTCCTCCCACAATCCAAAAAACATACATCTGTGTGTGTGACAAATTAGGGAGACTAGATTGTAAGCTCCAAGGGGCAGGGACTGAAGTGAATGATGAACCTCTGTAAAGCGCTGCGTAAAATAGTAGCGCTATATAAGAAAGAATAAATAATAATAAAATAATAATAATAATAATAAAAAGTTAAAGCAATCAAATAGACTCTCCACAACATATGGTCAATTTATAATGAAAGGCTTAATTGCTTGCTTTCCTCTGTGTTTAGTTACCAAACTGTTAAAGATTCTAAGTTCTGTTCTCCATCTTCCTATCTAGGAACTGACCTAACTTACTACACAGTTTTCCATACCAGGGCAGATAGCCTTACACTGCACAGATTTCACAGATTACACTGCACAGACCTACAAAGTCACTCCCAATATCTTACTCAACATATGGAAAACTGTGTGGGACATGACAGTTGGCTTCCATTTACTGAGGACTCACTCCTAAATTTTTAAGAAAAAAAGATGCTGCCTTTCTTATTTACTTAAAATTTAAACATAGATGAAAAATAGATAACATAACACTTGAAGGCTTTAAGTTGTATGAAAGTCAGTATGAATTTAAAAAATGTATTGGATCATTTGAAAACATCTATTTATTATGTTTTCTGTAATCAGTAGAATTCACACTACTAAACATGCTTACAAAAAGTCTCGGGTACATAATCAGAGATTAAAATGCTGAGGAGATACAGATTATCTTCCAATAACTAATAAAAAAAACACTACCTGTTTACTTTATTACCTGCAACTACCACACATTGCTAAAAATAATAGTCATTATCTACATTACAACTACTATTCATTGCTAAATAGAAACATCATTATCTACATTACAACTACTATACATTGCTAAATAGAATCATCACTATCTACATTACAACCACTATACACTGCTAAATAGAATCATCACTATCTACATTAAAACTACTATACATTGCTAAATAGAATCATCACTATCTACATTACAACTACTATACATTGCTAAATAAAATTAGTATCTGTCTGTTTTCCAGGCGTTCTTTTTTTATGTCAATAAAAGTTCATGTGGTGCTTTAAATGCAATGTGGTTGGGTTATATGAGTATGGCCATAAATAAACACCATAATCCCCTTTCTTTTTATAGATTCTATATTTGGGGTAGCTCGAGGAAGTGATAGTGTATCTTTAAAGTTTTTTCTCAATTAACAATACATTCTATTCCTTCTATAAATTGCAAGCTTTTGACAGTATCTCCGAAGTTTTACCCAGATTCCTGATAAGACCAAATATTTGTAGGTGCCAGAACAGTTTAAAAATGAAAACAGCATTAAATTAGATAAAATCTGCCCAAGGGTATACTACCAGAATGAATTTATCAAATTATTTTTTTTATTCCTTGGAGAAGGTAGAAGATCACATGATCTGGGACACAGTCTCATGTAGCTGTGTAACCCTTAAATGTATGTGTTTGTTCACAAGAAAAGTTTATGTGAGGGTTATTTGTGTGCACTGCTGCATTTGCTGTGAATATTGCCATCCGGCAGATCAAGAGAAGGTTAAATCCCTTGACCTTTCAGAAGGCACACTGTGTGGCAAATTCAACTGGTATGTCAGATCAATAAATAAACTGAGAAATATTTTGTTCCTATCAATGCTTTCTGCTCAGGATTGCCGATAAAAGCATAAATAATGTCTAAACACTTAGACAAACATAATTTGCAACTCTAACAACCCAATTACACCCTGGAGGTTGTAGAGGTTCCTATCATATATCCACAGATTATTGACTACAGTACAGAATGAGCTATATCAGTCCAGAGGTGGTGTTTTATGTCTAGAAAAGCTTATGTGATGCTTTAAATACCAAACAGTTGGGGAATCATGTATAAGAATGGACATATACATGTTACACAGAAGTTCCCTTTCCTTTTGTAGAGGAAACATTTTGAGATAGTTTAAGGAAGTGGCAATGTAGTGCTACTGTGATTTTTCTATTATTTCACCCTACATCATGGATCCATAAATATATTAAGAAAAATTATGTCTTGAGGATGGTGATACCTGTTCAGTATTGCCCATAAATACATAAAACACTTGGGCTAACGCAATTTGCAACTGTAACATCCCAATTATGCCCTGAAAGTTGGAAAAGTTCCTATTATATATCCACATGTCTTTATCAATATTATTTACACTGAAAATCCTTCAGACAAGATTATCCTTGCATTATCCCATACACTAGAAATAAGAATGACTGTAATTTCCATATAATATAGATTGACTTTTCTTTACCATTTATTTCCGGCAAGATCCATTTTATTCTACAAAATGTAGTTACCAAGTTTAACTATGTTAACTTAGCTCAATTGAAATGATAACCTCATGAAGACTGATGCCTCTATTCATATTTTCCTTTGAACTTTGACTTTCTTACCAAATCACACAAAGAATCTGGCCTGTTCTTTTTTATTTCAGCATTATAGACGAGGAAGATTCCTTATCAAGACAGACAAACTTAGCATTATATGTTTTCACACAACTGACTGTCACACAGAGTAGCATAATGTATCAGCAGTTAGCTTTGTAGACTTGCAGCAATGGGATGCAGGATTCATTTCCACTACATCCTCTTTGTGTAGTTTCTACAAGATTGCCAGGGTTTGCTCCCACAGTCCAAACATTTTCAGCTAAGTTTTTGACTGTAAAGGCAAAACACAATGGCCTCAGTTCTGCCAAACCCCTTTATATTTTATGTTCCTCCAGTATCTTTCTTTCATTAAAACCATATAATTTTCATGAAAACTGAGAAGATTTTGCAGCAGAGAAACAAAAAACTCTATTTTTTTAACAAAAAAAGTCAAAATTAATTTAATTTTGTAGTTTTATGCAACTACAAAACACCACAGACATTTTTGAAATGAGTAATATATCTTTATTGGAATGCCATACAGCAGAATTTCTCAAATCTTATTCTCAAGTACCAACAACAGGTCTTCTGTTGAAGATCTCCCTTGTAGAAACAGCTAGGAAAATCACCTATCCAATAAATAGGAAATATTTTCATAAAATATCATAAATATGAACTCACTTGCACACAAATAAGAGTGGTCTTAAAACCTGACTGGTTAAGAGTTCTTGAGGACTGAAGTTATTTATATTTAGCATAGACTCATAAATAAAGATGATCAGAGTGCTTTAAGTTGGTTTCATGGAGATATTTGTGTTGGTAATCAAAATTTTTAAAATGGTCTTTCCAAATTTTGCACACAGCAAAATACTTTAAAGGAACAGTCTGGGCACCAATAGTTATTTGCTGTCTGTTTGGCACTGTTAAATAAATACTTTTTGCCATATAAATTATTTATTTCTACCCTTTTCAATTCAGGGACAGTTTGGTACTGAAGCTCCTTCCCTCTCTCAGCTACTTCCTCTTCATTCAGTTCAGTTTGGAATCTTGAGTTAAGGAATTGACTGACAGGCTGGATAATGCGAAATAACCAATCAGAACCTTTAAACTGTCATCCACCTTTTTTTTAATTTTGAAAGGTGTAGTTAACCCAGCACAAGCAATTGTTCAAGTGTAAGTAAACCCTATTTATAAAGATTGCCCATTAAAGTATTGTAAAGTGGAAAAACGATTAATGAAATCCTCACTCACCTTTTCACTCTGCAGCACTTGTTATCCCTTTGTAAAATATTCCTTCTTCCTGTAGAATATGAGGCCACACCCACACCCCTCTCACATTCTCTGTCTTAAAAACCAACACTGTCTGGTCGGAATTCAATGCTGCAGGGCTTTTAGCAGTGAAAGGAAAGTATCACATTACTAAACATGCATTAGCAGAATGAGTCATTGTGTGATCTCATTAGGGGAAGTGGCTTCTGGGCACTATACAGGAAATGTCTGTACACAGATTTGCTGCAGGAGCAGGGCTGCTTGATTAAGAGGTGAGAACTCAAAAACACAAAATCGTTTTTAATTTTCAATGTTTCAGTTTATGTTTCTACATTATAAATATAATACAGTATATATGTATAGTTTGGTCGATAACTTTACTTACACTTTAAAGCAAGGGCTGAAATATTGACTTTATGGATATGGATTTGGTCTCTCTTTCATGCCCAGTATTAGCGCTTGCTGCTGACAGCATAAACCATTAACCTGTAACAACTGTAACTGCCCATGGTAATTCATTAACTATTAATTTTGACTTTCCTGAGACACCTTTATGTCAGTGGCAAAAGAATGCTACATACATCCAACCAGGAAGTCAACACAGAAGAGCTGTGCACCGCTACACAGATGGAACAATTAATTCATTTGCTCACATAAAAGACTGACTAAGTATATTAGAAAAAAATATATCATGCATTTACAACACACATTGCTTTTTATTAATTGGGCTGGACTGTTCCTTTGAAATGCTTTAAATAGCTGCTTTGCACAGAGCTTACATTTTTACAGAGCTTACATTGTCAAATTAATCAAATTATGAAAAAAAATAGAAAAAACTATGAACTTTTCCGGATTTATTTGTTGATCTGTACTGATGATAATGCAATCAATTAAGTACAGCGATATTGCATACAGTGCAATGATTATGTTTTTATCTTTGGTATCAATCACACAGTATGATAAAATTGGGACATAATTTTTATGAGCAGAGATATCAGCAGGCATTAGATGATGCTATGTCTTTCTCATAGTCTAAAAATTTCTATCATTACAGTATAGAAGTTTATTTGTTATGTATTTGAATGTTTCTTCCACTGTTGAAAAATTTGTCAGTTAAAATATTTTAGTGAAAAAATTCAATGATATGGTTCAGTCAGATTTCATGATTCACATTTCTGTGGTTCAAGTCTGTCCATTGACTCAAACCAACTGACCAAAAAATGCTGGTCATTTTGAGGATACAGACTTATTTTTGAAGGGGGTTGGGAATGGCTCCTCACTTAAAGGATCAGTAACACCCAAAAATTTAAAATATGGAGCTTTACATAAAACATATACAAGATTAGTGCCCTAAAACACAGTTCTTTTTAAAGCTAAATATCTTACTTTCTACACACAATTTAGAATTTTTGTAATTGAATATCATGTAAATATAAATGTATTTGAGCCATTTTCAATATTTTTCTGTTACTTTTGTTAAGCTGAGTATCTGCCTGCTATGACACAGCATATTACATGTATACAATGCATGTAAACAATAGGAAAACATGTAGACCCACTGCATCTCCAAAATAATTTAACAGTGATAAAACGAGTATGCCTATTTGCCGGGTTAGGAATACAACTTTAGAACTAGAACTACTATTCGGATAATTTTTAAACAAAAATTACAGCGTATCCTAAACTTTGACCTTGATATTGTAAACTTAATATATATATTTATATTGCTACAAAAGAAAAGATACCATTTAAACAACTGTTTTGTTTTCGTGGCATGTGAGATATTTTCACCCACATTGTTATTATGACCAAATTACTGTTTGTATGTAGGAGCTGAATATTTAAGATTCCTTTATCTCTGAAAGCCTCTATATTCCATAGAGCTGTGGTTACCATCTTACTCCATGCCCTTTTTACACATATTCATTAGAAGTGGAGGACATTCGACAGGCCTCAACATTATCCCTGAAGAGCAATGTAATTAATTTTAATTACTTTACAAAAATTGTTTCAGAATTGCTAAACCCCCGAATTCATCAGTTTAACAGTTATATTAAAAAGAAAAAACTGTTATCTTTATTATTACCCTTCTATACAAGCAGAACAAATCCTTTGCAGTGTGTAGGCAATTCTTTGACTTAGGACAAAGAAATAGACTCATTTTCTTGAGCATTTTGGCACTGGATGAGAAAATCACTTAAAAAAAAAAAAAAAGAATCTTCTTTAGTATTTGAACTTGCCTTTAGCACAAAATGTTTGAATTTTACTCTGGCTTTGACAGCTAAAACTGACTTTTCAGAATGCCACTTAGAGTTCACTTTGTAAGAGGAATTTAGACATCCTCTGTGATCACTATGTCTTTTTAGTATGCAGCCCAGAGGATTCAGAGAGAGATTACATTTACCATAATTAACATATATGTAAATGGAGATCATGGCTGTGAATGATAAATTTTCATAGCAATTTAAACCTTGTACAAATTAATCAGCCGTACAGGCACTTGATTAATGAAAGGCAGTGTCACTTTAAAATGCAGCATGCTAATATATATTACTGTTGTTTCTGATCAAAGAATATTTCAACATAAACCAATTAAAACAATGGTTCATTTAGGCATCTACTGGCGTGCATGTAAACATATCATTACAAACAATACCAGTTAATCCATGCAGTCTTGTGGACGTGCCGCATTACAGCAGCTTATTAAAATATTTTATTCTTTTCAACAAAAAAAAAAAAATGTATTTACTTCAAAAGATATAAATAAATGCATTATCCTCAGATATGAATTTTCAATCCAATTGGTTTTAAAAGAGGGTCACAGAACCTATTGACTGTCGTCATGGTAACAAGTTCCTTCACCAATCATCTATCCTCTAGGCTTCTGCAGTATTGAAAATAATTTTTGAAAGTGGTCTTTTTCACACCCTCCTGTTTTTATAGAAGAAATGAAAGTAATTCACAGATATTAATATAACAAAATAGTTCATTACCAGTACTTAGTTCGGTGGACTAAAACCTCATTATTTGCACTTTTGACTTAGAGGCAGCTCTAAAAAAGCATATCCTGGCTTCTTCATTATTTTTTTAAAGGTAGAAAGATAATCTACTTGTTAACTCCAGACAGATTCTCTAAACTCCTTTATGGCCACAGAGATAAATCTTTACATGGTTTTCTATACCAGCTATTCTTCAGCTGGGACCATCAGCTTACCTTTACGAGTTGATTAAAAACAGTTTAAGGTAGCAGTCATTTTTCGGTATATTGATCGGTGAATGTGAGCAGTTAAATGACCAGGAACATCAAACATAGAGAAGTTGTTTCTATATAATGTAGCACTTTAAGAAGAGGGTTTTCTTTGAAGCTGAATTTCTAATTTGAATCGCCTCGCAGACATCTTTGATCTATTGTATAAACAGACAATTCAGCAAATGATATTGTTTTCAATAGACCATTAGTTTAATACACATTTGGTGCTTATCCCTTGAAAACCCATCACCATGAAAATGTTTTAATGACACATTCTGGAAATTGTTCAGAATACCTGGAAGCATAGATTAAGCTTGTATTGGGTATTAGTTCACATGGGACATCTTTATTTTTTTGTTTAATTACTGTTCCTTTAAAAGTTTGAGAACAGAGCACTGAGTAATTAAAAATTGGTGTGCAATATTATTCATCCCATTTTACAATCAGTTCTTATTTGAGTCACATTTATTTTTATGTCATTTTATGTTTGTTCTGCACCTTCTACAACTGATCCTACAGTATTTTGCTTGAAAATTGGCATTAGTTTAGTGGCAATCAGTGAAATGTTTGGTTTCAAGATACTGAACTTTGTGAATATCTAATACTAGTAAATGATATATATTTTCCAAGGTCATTTTCTTCATCATTTTATATTACGCTTATTAAATTAACTCCCAAAAATAAAGATTTTTTTTCTTCACATTTTAATAACGAAAGGGGCAGTCTATTGTCACATTTCTAATTGCTTTCTAAATTTTGCAGTGGGAAAATGGCTCATCCTTCCACTTTCAACAACAAATATATAGCCTTGATTGCCATCTGTTAGGTTTGCTGGTATGTACACATAGGAGAAGGAGGTAGCATCTGTAAATCCCGCAGTGGCAAACAGACACTAGGGCGCGGAATCTAAGGAACCCCCGGTTTTCGCCTAGAGCCCCCGCAAGGAGGTTAGGACTTCGCTGCGGAGGGATCCCAGGTCGCGGCCCCTAGGACTGAATACCAGAACAGAACCACGGGATTCTTCCTAAGATGAACCAAACAGGCAGGGAGACCAGGCAAGCCAAGCAGGAACAATAGATGTAGTTAAGGCAGGAACAATGGCTGTAGCAAAGGCAGGAACAGACAGGAACAGGGACAGGCATAAACGAGGTAGGGAAACCTATAATCAGGCGCCGGACCTTTCTGATAGGCTCCCTTATATAGTTAGGGAGCCTGTCAGATTATCGTGCCTAGAATTTCAAAAAGAACGCTGCCACGATGTGCGCACTATGACGTCAGTGCGCACGCGTGGCGGCTGCAACCCAGAAGACGCGCGGCGTCGCGAGACCCGACGCTGGAGCGGCTTGTGCGGGTAAGTACCATACCTTACACCATCTGCATCTTTATATTCCTTTTCACACAAGGTTTGTTTATTTCCCCATAGCAGCTTGCATGCAATATAAGGGGATACTGAAAGTTGCAGCCCAAGGTATGCTGTATAGAGGTAGGTTAGTAATACCTGCAATAATTAGATGCAAATCAAAGTTGAATGAAATCTGCAAAGCTCATCACATTCCGGATCCTTCGCCTCACTTCGCACTTTGGTGAATTCCCCGCCCCGAAAGCGGTCTTTCTAACTTTAATACATTTGCCCTCAGTGTAATATCAAAGGGATTGCCCTCATATGATGTTACTGTGGTGCTTGCCACATATTGCTAGTTCAGGATATTAAGGAGAACATCAGAGAAAAATATTGCCATTTGTAGGGGCATTTCTGTAATTCATGGTCATAACAGTACTGATCATTAGGATAAAATTTGACAATTCAATAATAATGATGCAGAAGTGTGCAAGTTCTTCTCCGTAAGATTTTAAAATATCTTATTGATTCAATCTGAAATGCATTTGTATTTGTGAAACAGAGTTATTAGATAAAATGTAATGTACTATAGGATACTCTTTAACTTCCTTTCTTGAGTTGCCGTCTGACCTGTCATTACAACTTTTGGTTTATGTTAAAGGTAAATGTTGGTTGAATTGAAATAAAAAAGAGAAGAGAAATGGAGAGTCCACCATATTTTGATCCAATAGACTCAAGCAATATTATAATTGATTGTGAAGGACAATAGGGTATATCACCTTTAATTTTCTGTTTTCTGTTTTTACTTATTTTACTTCATTCAAATAAAATGAAATGTTTTTTCAGTTCCACATTTTGCCACCTGTTTCTACATGTAGAAATTTATCTTTGAAGTGGAATTCCTGATTTGTATTGCTTTGGGTTCATTGTTCCTTTTATCTGGTTGCAACCATCCTTTATCTGTAAAGAAAACAAACCCCTGGCCTGTCCATGGTTTACTATGAAACTTTATTAGGATAACTTCTGGCTAAAAGATAGCTGCATTTTTACAGGCACTATACAAGATTGGTGTTAACCAGCACAAGCACAACTGTGGTAAAGAGGATCCACAGCTCTGTTCCTTAATGCATTAATCCCATGCCCATGTGGTCTAATAGTAAGATCAGGTCTGTATGGTGTAAAGAACACACAAAATCAGCTCTGTTTCTGAAAATAATAGATAATAGTTTGTATTTTTTTCTCTTTTTTCTGCTAAAATTGTATAATATGAGATGGCTCTCTATCCTTGAGTTGACCATACATTATTTGGAAACTAAAGATAGACCAATTAAACTTGTACAATTATTTTTCATTAGCATTGTGTGTGTGAAATATATCCAGAAAATCATATAATCAACATTTATGATGATGATGATTATCCGCTCAGTTACAGTCGAGACTCTCGGTCACTTTATGAATCTTTGTTCTCCACACCTTTCTGTCTTTCACTGCTTCCTTCAATTCCGCAATTGGTATATTCATTGTTGTCATGATTGTGTCGAGCCATCTGGTTCTTTGGCAGCCTCTACTCCTTTTTCCACTGAGTTTACCGAGCATCACTGACGTTTCCCAGGAATTGGCACTCATCACATGGCTAAAATATGAGAGTTGTTTTAATGATATTTTTGGTTTAATGAGGTCCAAGAATGCCTTGTTCATCATCATGGCAGTCCAAGGTATTCTTAGCATTCTTCTCCAGCACCATAATTTGAAAGCAATGACTTTTCTCCTCTCAATTTTTCTAAGAGTCCAGCTTTCGCAACTCTACATCATTATAGGGAAAACAATTGCTTTGACCACTCTGCCTTTATACACTAATATTCTTGCTCTTCCAGATCTTTTCCACTCACCACATTGCAATCCTGCTAAGCATGATTCGCCTCTTGATTTCGGGTGTCGATTCCCCACTGCAGTCAATTTTATCTCCAAGGAAAATTAAATCTTGAACAAGTCCAATTACTTCAGTGTTGATTTGTATATTCACTGTAACATTGCCTGCAGTGGTTATAACTTTCCTTTTTTTGATGTTCAGATACAGTCCCATTCTTTCACTTTCCTCTTGCACTCATTGAATGAGGTATTCGTGGTCTTTTTCGCTCTCTGCGAGCAGAGTTGTATCATTCACGTATCGGAGGTTGTTGATGTTTCTGCTGCCGATTTTGACTCCAATTTCAGATTAAATTTCAGATAAATTAAGCTGCATTGAAGGTCAATATACATTCAGTATATGTAATTTAGATTGCTTGGCACTCTGGGAGAAATTTATTACTTTCTCTCATTTATCTCCTGTAGATCTCAGCTGTTCGATCATTAAAAAAATCAAATGATATTTTTTGATAGATTTTTACTAGTTGAAACTTTTCGATTGAGTTTTTCAATTGGATTTTTCGATAGAATGGTAGCTACACTTTACATTAGTCATTTGGCTACCTTTCCATCAAAAAATCTGATTAAAAAAACTCAATCGAACAGTTTAGATCAGTAAAAATCAATCAATTTTTACTGATCAAACAGTCAAGATCTACAGGGGATAAAATCGAAAAGGCCGAAATTGGTCTTTTTGAATTCAATAAATGTCACCCTCTGTCCTTATTTAGCATCACTGAATTAAAATGTCCCATGTAAATGTTCTGTTCTCAGTAGTTCTTGATGGTGATAATTGCTTACTTTGATCAAATAGCTAATAATATTGGCTCATGATATTCTAACGGTCTATACAATTAAAAGAACTGCGCATGCATATTTTTATGAAGGACAGTTATTAAATATGCCACATCTAATTTTTTTCAAGCAAGGCACAAAACAATAGATGTACCCAAGGTATTCTTAGTAAATGTTAGCATTGTATTGTTTGTTTTTCACTTTCTGTGGAATTTTGCTTTGAAAAATTAATTATTGGAAATTTCTAAGAAGGTGACTATAGTATGTGGTCATTTTTGTTTGGATATGTTAAATATAAGGCATAAAGTTACTTTTAGTAGTTACTGATGTTTGATAACACTTCCATAATATAATCTTTTAAATAAAGAACAATTAATGTTGTTTCTAACCTTCACTGTTGTGTGTGAAATGATGACGTTTTACTTGACAGGTGTTTATAGCACTCATTCTTCATTTGGTGAGAGATTTCTTTTTTTTGTCACACCTCACATTACGTACAGTTTGAAAACAACATACTAATTAACCTGTTTGATCTCAAAATCAACAGGCAGATCAAATGTCACCTTATAATCAAATTTAAATTTGTCGCAAAAAAAACCTGTTCATTGAGGTGGTTATTGAAAAATTAGTAACATTCGATTTGTTCATCAAACAGACGCAACAGGGATTGACAGAATGATGTTAAATGAAAAGACTATCAACCTCTCCTGATTTAACATGAAATACAAACTGGCATTAGATTTTCCAGAAGTGAGGGGGAGGAATAAGTTGGAAAACAAACTTAGTTTAATTTAGATATACATAAGGAACTGAAATACAGAAAACAAATATACTTATTGCTCAATTATTCCTATCTAGTATTCCACCTTTTTTCTAATTAGCTTGGTATCTTCTGGAGGGTGTAGTCCTCATTTATCTGTATTTCCTTGATGGTTGACATCAGACTCTTTCTCTGCCAAGGCTTCTATTATTTAAGTCTGAGATAGAATGCCAATGTTTTTCAGGGCTGGTTTTACTCAAACTGGGGTCCTGGGAAAACGTAGTGGGGACTCATCAATGTTACTCCCCTATCATTCCCCCTAAGATCTCTAAATGGCCCTAACTTCAAGGGGGCCCCGGTAGCACTATTTACAGAACTACTACAGACTTACCCAGCTCTGCTCTCCTTAAGATCTACTGATTTTGTGCTAAGAGAGATCTAGGGATTGGCTCTTTCTGTCCATTCTCCAGGTGACTCTAAACTCAACTCCTGTTTAACAGAGCTGGGTAAGTCTGCAGTAGCATTTTGCAGAGCGCTGCTGGGGGCCTTCTTGGAGTCATGGTCCCTGAGCAATTGCCTAACTTGACCCCCTTCTTTGCTCCGCACCTATTGTGTCAAATACCATACTTTTTTCGAGGCTATAACTTGGTTGGATTGCTTGTGACTGTTGTTCTCAGTTGGATCCTGGTAGTACTACTGCTGGAAGTAATTGACATCTGTTGTACAGAACACTGGCTGCTGAAGTGGTCTCATACTGTAAGGAATTGCCAACTATTGCAAATAACACTGCCTGCTGCAATACATTGAAATTGAAGGCAGTGGGGGGATATAGGACTTAAAGGAATTAAAACTGACAACAATGAGAAGTGAATGTGCTGCCTTTCCTTGTATTAATATTAGTACTGCCTCCTGCCAACCCTACATATGTAGTCATACAATATTGCTCCTGCTTATATTAACCCTAACCTTGCCCAGTTTGAAACAAAACAGGTTTTCAGAGTAACTACTGCTGTTATTTAAAGCACAGCCAATGTAAAGTAACTATAATAGATCTTGCAGTGACTGTGCCTAACCCTGAATGGTATAATATATTATATTGCATTATATTATATTATGAAGCAGAGACTCCTAGCATTGTCCCCAGTGAAAGGAATGGGTAGTAGATGTATGGCTGATTCTATTCACTGGGCGTAGGGAATTAATTAGCAAGAGTCAGGTTAGAATTAGAGTTCCCCATAGTATCTGAGACACTCTGCAGGCAACCATTAAACTTGCAATAACCTGTCAAGCATGCCAATCCCACTATGGAATATATTTGTGCTGTTCTCATGTGATACACTAATGTTATAACACCCCCCAACAAAATGTTTGTAAATAATAATAAACATTTATTACATCTGTGCTTCATCACAGAAATGCAGTATAGTATCTTATTTTTTAAATACAAATTTGAAATAACTCTCTTAATTATCTGAAGCAATACATCTTACAATAGACAATTATTTACAGTTAGAGACTGACATTACTGCCCTTTACTTGTCGAATTCGCTTCACTCCACATGATTTCTCATCCTACTTCTATCTGCCTGACTACGCCTCACTACGCATGCAACAGTGATCGCTGCTGTCCACTTGTTCGATAAGTGTATTCTCTGCCTAGTCAATAGTAAGAAGTGAATTTGCATCTGTTTTGGTGATGCGACATGAATTGTAGTGAGATGAATTTGACAGGTGAATTTACCCTTTAGTCAATAAGGCCCTTGATCTACATCACAGAGATGCATATAGTATCTCGTTTTTAAATACAGATTAAATACTCTCATAACTGTCTGAAACAATACATCCCACATAAGGACATTTAGCCATTGTGAATGAATTTGAAGGCACAAGATCGTGAGTTACAGTAAAATGAACAAATTCTGGTATCACATTAAAAAAATGCTTTCATTTACAATTTAAAGTTAAGACTTTTTTATGAATATTAAAAGGAATGTTTGTCATTAGCATTGTGTGTGTGAAATATATCCAGAAGACTCAACAACATTTATACATTAAGATAAAAAAATAAATTAATCTACATTAAAGGGACACTGCACCAATGTTGTTGTCATGATATCTGGATCTCGATATGTCATTTCAGTTGTAATACTCAGACCGAGAGTGAGTGTAAGATTTATTTTAGGGAATTTATTATACTGTATCAATTTTGATCAAGTTATCTGAGCTTTGCAGCTGAGTATACAGTAGTTAAATACACAATGCAAATTCAAGTCTTTCTCAATCTCTCACAGGACTGGACAACTTTTTATTTATGTGGATTAATGTGATAAAGGCAGCAAAGCCTAAAACTTTACACTAGACACTGGTGAAATTGCAGGTGAATAAACAGTAAAAATTTGAGACAACCAACTAGATATTAGTAAATCTGCTGAACATATGCTATAAGGCTGAAAAAATATATATTTGTACTGTGAACCAATATAGTATTTAGCATAAGTAGAGATAAGAAAAATCATCTGTGGTTGAGTTCACTGACCAGTTCATTCAGCTCCTGTGTTTTATATGAATATTTTTTTACATACAAATATGCCCTGCCCCTTTTGATAGGTGATTTACAGTATGAGAGCTATAATGAATCTCCATATGTGCTGTTGACTTGTAGAAATATCTTTGAGTGAAAATGAAAGATAACTTCCTTAAACTAAGTTAGTAAAGAGATATAGAGAATACAGGGTCAAACACCAAGTTACAAAACCAAGAGATCAACAACATCTCAGCTAAATACTTCCTTCCCCTTCCACTTCTGTGGTCCGAGATAATAGATGAGCCCCTTTGGATCCCATACTCCTACTTTGTGTAGAGGGTGGGGTTCATGTGCAATAGGAGGCAATCCCTAAATTCAAGTGCATATGTTTACTGTAACATGTACAGTTTCAAAAAGAAGTGAGAGGGATGACAAGCTAGACAGAAATATACAATCAAGTATAAAAGAGGGAAATATTTTTTCTAAAGCAATTTATTAGAACTAAGGGGCATATTCTGAAGCATTTATTTACCAAGAGTGTAATTATAAAATGTAATATTTCAGAAGGTGTATGGTAACAAATAAAGTAACAGAATTCCGCTAAGTAACTTTAAGGATTTTCTAAAAAAATCGATCATAATTTCGATCTTTTTCTACTGTCCGTTCTGTGTGTTACTATTTTCTATGTGAATGACCACAGATTCGTGAATTGAAAATGAGTCTACAAGACAGAAACAACACAGCTGTATACCTCTCGCTATTATTATCTGTGTACTGTACTAATGCACAGAAATCACCCTGTAAACTATTTAAAAAAAACTGACCGCACAGAATAGACATCTCATGTCCCCGTGGTGATAAAGACATTTTAAAGAATTCTTAATACAATGTAAAACACATTACAAAATAATAATAATAACAGTTGAATTAGCATATGTCTGAGTACAGAAAACATTTTTATTATATTTAGGAATTATAATAGCATTGGGCTTTGCTCGGTAAAATTCTTAAACAGTTATACAAGGAGGGAAATAGGACTCATTGTCTCTGTGCGGCTATGAAGAAGACAATAAAAGCTTGATCAGCTGAATGCTTAAATATGGTTGAATGTTTGATGAGATGAAGATGTAATTTTGTCTGTGCTCCCCAAGGATATGGATTAAATATGACTACAGGCCCTAATCAAATAGCTAGCTGCTGAACAACATTGCTGGCTGCATTTTTTTTTTTGTAATTCTGTGCATGCGTTCCATTTTATTTTTTATTTTCTGCTCGCTCCTCTAGGTCTATTACTTATTCACTGGGGTTTGTCAGCAATGTGCATTATTAGCGCTTGAGAGATAAAACTTTAAGTGTTGCTCCCAATTAGCACAACAGTGACCACGCACCATGTTTGGCGCTTAATGCCTACTCTCAGAGTGGAGCTAGTTTTGAAGGTCTGAGGTGGAGGAGAGAGAGAGAGAGAGAGAAAAAAAAAAAAAGAAACAGCTTAAGCATTCATTTTGAGAGGAGAGACAGCTCCTATTAACATTTAACAGCATTTGTGAAACTTAGTGCGGAGGTTATGATGCAAATGAGAAGGAATTAAAAGTGGCCAGGGGTTTGTCATTGATGGATTGCAGTCTGGCGGTGTTCACACTTCTGCTGTGTCCATCAGAAGCGATTACTGTGTAATTAAACCTTATTTCTCGACTCTCCAGTGCATAATTACTTTGTGAATGTAACCATCATCTAAAAAAGCTACCAAAATGCTTTTGCATTTAGTCTGGCAGTCATTTCCCCTAGCTTGTGTCAGATGCAACCATCATACAGTGCAAAAGAACTGTCACTTTTAATAAGCAGCAAAAAATTAAATGAAACAGTATGCCTATTACAGGAATATTAGGCGTTCAAGTGGTACAGTCCTTTTTCTGCTATTAGCATAATTTATTCTTTCCTTTATTTTTTTCCCCTCTTGTTCCTAACACCATAAGCTTCAAGCAATTTTCTTCACATTTAAATACATTGCACATTTAAGGCTACTTAAGGAAAATTATCACTTTGCATATTTTAATTGTTGCGAAGAAAGTGAATAGAAGAGGTCTGCTGCTTGGACTCTTGCGTCGGTCAGACACTCAACTGTCTGGAATCTCCAGCTCCCCACTGCTGCACTAGAGATAACCTTATAGTTCAGCAGCGTCCAATTGCTTTTCATCTACATGCAAATCAGCAGCATGCATTACAATAAATGGGACTTTGATATTTACAAAAATAGCTTCTAATAACTAAAAATGTAGTTTGGCAGAACTTTAGATATTCTTATCTCACAACATATTTCAGCTGACAGTTGCCATGACTTTAACGGAGGCTAAGCACGGTCCATTGACTATGCAAATGATTATATAACAACCCCCCATATTTAGACCATTATTTGAATTATTTTTATTCACTTTGCTGCGACTGTTTTTCCTGTCTGTGGCCTTGTTTAATGTGCTTTCAGTTTATCAAAGGAAATTAACATTCAAGTAAGGTTTAAGCACAGAGAAATCCCTGTATTTCACCTGTAGGATCAGATCCATCGCGCTGGTTTAGAGTTGAAAAGTCCCTAGGAAGGAATATCAATAACCTAATTTGCTGGTTTGTGCTAAAATGTAAAAAGAATGTGTTATGGAACAGCAGATTACAAAGCACAGGCTGAGAACAGACTGCTGACTTGTAAAAGCTCTATTAATTATGAAACTCCTTGAGAAAAAAAATACAGACCTTAACCAAAATAAATCTTTATCGAATGATGCTTTGATTAGCATTTTTGTCGAACAGACATTTTCCAATGCGGTGGTCTGACAGATACAAATGACAATGATACTTTCTTAAAATCCATATGCAAAGAGTTAACAAAAAGAGGATTCCATCAGGAGAATTAGCTTTACCTGATTCTTAGCCAAAGAACAAATGCATTAAAGACAGACAGACTACAATCAAGTTATTTTGCTTTTTGTCTTCTTTGCATTGAATTAATATTTTTTTTTCATATGCTGTACATGACAGGGGTTAAACTTATAAATATACTTGTGATGGGCATGTGTGCTTAGTTAATAAATGGTAAAGTTTACTTTTTCGTCCATCCTTCCTCTCTGTTCTTTCTAAGTTGTTGTTCTTTCGAAAGATTTCTAAGTGCTGATGAGTAGATTGGGATTCAGAGAAAACTAAGGCCAAAAAACTATTTCTGAAACAATACGAGAGTCACTTTGTCAAATTAAATTAGATCTAAAAGACTACAAGGTATTTGAGTCATAACAGCAAACTAGGTATTTAGCTGTTTTAGAAGAGTAGATAACTTAGAAAAACCCTGCAAAAGCTAGCATTGTGCTTTGGAGGACCAAAGAATTTTAGTTACTTGTTCTTGGGGGGATATTTTGTGAACATTTTTTCAGCTATTTAAATCTATTGAAATTGGGGTAATTTATCGAAAATGTTGCTTTTGCCTATTTAAACCCATTAAGTCAAATTTTTTTTCTGACAAAAGAGTTGTAGTTATTTAGGCTATGGAGTTTGTCCTCTCAGTTAGCCACAGTCGGATTACTTTTTATGTTAAAAAGAATGTCAATATCTATAACAATTTGAAATTAAAAAAAAACATTATTGAAAACACTGCAAAGTGTGCTGGTTTTCACTGATCTATATTTATCGATAAAAACGTTTTTGATATCGATAATTTCTTATTGACGCTATATACATCAGGCAAGCGAAAAGTCCTATGGAATGAAAAATAAGATTGAAAAGCACTGATGAAGCACTGTGAACTAAGCAAAATGTTCAAAATGATCTTTATAAATTTATTCTTTTAGAGGGTTATTCACTAAAGTCCAAATTGTTGCGTATAGGTGCGAATTCACCTGATAAAGACAGTCACAATAGGCTGCTACTGTCGCAGTCACATCTTTATAATGAGAATATTGTCGCAGTCACGACTTTATTATAGGAAAATTGTCGCAATATTAACATTAAAAAAAACTGTCGCAACTTTACAATGGGGATATTGTCGCAAATTTACTATGGTCGAATTCGCACTTTAGTGAATAACCCCCTTTAATCTTACATATGTAAAAAATTATACTGAAATGTTCCCTCCACAAAAAGCTCTCTCTTAACAATGTGCCACTTGCCTGTTACAGGTAACAAAAGAACATTAACCATTAACTAAAGCTGGCATTAATGTACAACCCAAGTCTAAAAAGCACTGAAATTTCTAAAAAAATAAATAAATTAATAAAAAAGTTGAAGTTTTAGAACTTGGACAGTATGGAATGGTGTGAAGGGTGTGAAGGGTGTAAAGGGTGTAAAGAGTGGCATTCAAAATTTATTTTCCTCTAGACAAAAAAAGATTGCTATTTTTTATTGATAGCGCCTATTGAGCGATATTTGAACATCGAATAATCTATATCGCTCAAGCGCTATTTAATAACCTTTTCCTGCTCATCTAAGCTAGAATTTATCATTCAAAATGATTTGCCTCACTTGACTTGGTGAAAATAATTTAGTCCTATGCTGAACTGCAGCCCTAACATCAGAATAGCACTAACACATCAAAAACTCCAAACTGTTACTAAACTAACACAACTGTACAAAAAAACAACAAAGTATCCTAAAACAAACACCAACTACAACAATGTATACTAAACAGCATCAATTGACAACAAACTACCCTAAGCTACATTAGAAAAAAAATTAAAAACCAATAAAGGGCAAATAAAGGGTTAAATCAAATAAAACAGTGTTATTTACATAGTGCTACTGTAACAGGACCCCCACACTGCACCAGCATCACCCCCTACCTAGTGCTAGGTTAGGTGGGGGATCTTTAATTGCTGGAAGTGGTTCACTTGGAGTCGCTTCCCTTCCTTTTATCCCCTGTACCTTTTGGATAGGGGGACATATTAAATTCAAATTATTCCCCACATTCCCCCAGCACTAGGCAGGGTGGGGGGGGACCACAACTGCTAGGAGCAGCTCCCTAGGAGTCATTACACTTCTCTCTACCCTGATGTCTGTGTGAAGTAAGCGGCTCTAAACATATGAACTAGAGGTCTCTGGGACCCCTTTCTCCTCCACTTCCACCTACTACTATGTGAGTTAAGGGAAAGCTGGATAGGGGGAATCTTCCCAAAAGTTTTCACCCTCCCATAGCCCCCTACTCCATTGCCGCTTTAGTGGTTGCAATCACCCCATCCTGCCTATTGCTGGAGGAGGATACGGGATAGGGGTCCCAAGGAACCCCCTTCATTTGAATTAGACATGCCCCCTACCCCAAAGGAACTGGGGGTAGGAGGAAGGCAGTTCCTTAACATACAAGTTACAGCTGTGATAATGATTGTTTTAGCTATATCTAATCATTTAAATGTGATTTTGGTAGTTTTTTCTTTCATTTTGATTCTTTCCTAACCAAATTTTTCCCCTGCTTTTAAATAAATATGTGAATTTTTTTCAAGCACAGGGAAAAGAAATTAGACCAAAATGAATCAAGTTGAATCTAAAATGCCAAAATGCATTTACCGATGCTTTATAAATTCCCCCCTTAGCATCTCAGTCAGCCATTACCAGTAGTCAAGTGGGGTTACTGGATTACAAGATTGACTTTAAGACTATATCATGTTTTTATTGCAGGTTAAGGATTCATAGAACAGGAAAAGGAACTGTGGTGTATAACTTGCAACCAGAAAAGCTCACTCTAAACATTCACAGTGGTGCAAAATATACTTATTTATTGTAAGGATTGAATATGTTAAGACCGTCTATTTGAGCATGATTAATGTACGGATGAAATGAAGTACTTATTGTATTAGGTCAATGGTTCTTTTTAGGTGGTTTTTTTATACATCAGTCCTAAAAATAAATAATATTTATTCTACATTACAGTCTACACATACAACTTTGAAGGTGGACTTTAATTATATCACTCATTTCTCTGAATGATAGCTGCAGAAATAATCTAATAGTAAACGTTCTTGGCAAACACTTCAATGAGTTGGTTGTGTTGTATGCATATACTTTTGTTCATTCATCATGGCAAGAATTTCATTTTACATCACTTTCTTAACACTTAAAAAAAAAAACTATACATTTTATCAGATAAGACCTGACGGCATTCCTCTTACTGGAGATGTTTTCTTTGGATTTCTAAATAAGAAAGTAAACAGAAGTGCTGAATTATTTTTAACTGTAAAAGAATGCATGAAAAGTCACAGAGGGTGGTAAAAGTTTGTTTGATGTTGGCAATGGTTGAGATTGTTATACGTTCAGAGGAATGTTGGTCTGTGCATTAGAGGACCTAGCAGAGCTTTACAGACATATAAATTATCATTGCCCCATAGCCCTTGGTCATTTTTATGATCCAATTTCTTTTTTTTAAGTGCAGCATTTATAGAATGGAGCACAGAATTGTAAACACTAGACAAACATTAATCTTCAAAGTAAAGTGAAATAGACTTAAGCTCACAAAAGCCATCAGAGCGATACCAGAAAAAATATGAAGCTGCACAAAAAAGAAACACTAAAGGTCAATAAAATATCTAAGTCTTCAGCATCAAATAAGGAGAAAACATTTACATAGAGTGTTCTCTGTTCGAATTATCCCACACATGTGCTGGTAATGTGTAACAAGTGCCATAAGTACGCCGCTGTACTCTAGACACTGATTATATTGAAAAAGGTTAAAAACACAAATGAGAGCAAATGCATTACACAAACAAAACTCTGACACATATTTCTATAGAGTTTAAAAGACAGAAGCAGAATGAACAAATTTATTTATTTTTTTCAGTAATGTACAGATAGGGAGTTGTTTATGTTAAAAATGAAGTGCAGTAGCATAAATTTATCACATGTTGAAAGGATGTTAACACTACATCATGAGACAAATGTATATGATAAACACTGTACGGTCCAAAGATATAAAAAAAAAAAAATCACTACTCCGAAAAACATTATTTCAACTGTTTTTTAAACAATGGTGAAAAAATCAATATGCAATACAAAGCACTGGAAAGTTTTGGGGCATAAATTTGTTTTATCTGGTCAAACCAGTTACTCATTTGTGTCACTGCTTGTGCATGCATCTCTATGGAGAGACTACTGGCTCAATCTATCTCAATGCATTGTGCTTAAATAACAAAATCAGTTTTAAAGAACTGGACAAAATTATTACCATATGCACTATATGTATGTGTGTCTTCAGTTCTTTGAGATAAAGATACCCTGCCATAAAACTTGGGAAGCAAAATGCATCTTCTGTGTTTGCAGAAGACACAAAGCTATGCAGTGTAATATATTAAGTGATTAGGCAACTACATTACAAATGAGACTTATTGTAAACAAAAGTAAAGTTGTACATTCTGGGGCTAAACATTTGCTACCATCATTCACCTTGGGGGCGTATGGCCTGAGAAAAACCATAATAGAAAGAGATCTAGGAGCACTTGTAGACAATAGACTAAATAACATCTTTTAATAAAAACCTTCAGCTTTCAAAGCTAACAAGGTATTTTCTTGTATCATAACAGGAATGGATTGAAAAGAAAAGGATACAATTTTTCCACTGTACAATTCTCTGGTGAGGCCTCACCTTGAATTTGCAGTCCAATTCTGGGCACCGTTAAACAAAAAGAATGTACTGGAGCTGAAAAAGGATTTAAAGAAGGGCAACAAAAATTAAGTGAATTGGAGGACCCTCCATTATGAGTAGAAATTTTAAGAATTAAACTGACTCAACCTTGAGTAAATGTAATAAAGAGGTAACATGATTACCTTGTATAAATATATATTTTCTCTGTATAAGAATTATTGTGATAAGCTGCCCACTTATGAGAACACAAAAGACACACATGTATCCTCTGAGGCTGGAGAAATAAAGGAATACATTCCAGCTGGGAAAAGAGTCCTTTGCCGTGAAGACTGTGAAATTGTTGGATAGACTTAAGACTACATAAACTTGTTCTAGTAAAACCTCTGGAGTGCTCAAAAACAAAAATAAGTTTGCATAGTTACTTAAAAGGACATAATGTAAAGGTCTATTAAAATCAGTAAGAATATTTAGTGGTATGTTTATCCAGTTTGATCAAGAAATAATCTTTTCTATATTAATGAAAATTTTCCCCAAGATTTTAACAGGTTTTTATAAAGTCCTCAGGGTCAACTAGGGTAAGCTAAGGGTTATGTACTTTTTAATAGGTTGAATTTGACAGACCTACGTCTTTTCTCAGCTATACTGAAAAGTGCCATCTTTCTTCTAGCTAGGTTATCAGGCAAGACACTACTGTAGTATTAAAAATACTATACTGACACCCACTGTTTATCTGTTAATATTTATTTACAAAACAACAACTGTTTCCAAGCAATGGCGAGGAGGTCCAGTAAATAAATAAAGGGCCATACCATTAATCACTTTAATAGTAAGCAAAGTATGTAATATATGTTAGGAATATATTAAACAAAATATCATACTCATTGATAAAGTACAAACTTTATTTTCTGAAGCCATGGGCCTAGTCATTACATAACAGGAACTGGGTACTCCATGGACTAATATAAGCTTGCTACTGCAGCCAATCATGTCAGCAGCAAAGTCTTTTAAGGTTTTCCCTCCCTGCATTGTGGCTATACAATTTAATTCAGTAGTTTAACAAGTGTTTAAATTAATTAGTAGATTCGGGTGTTTGAGTTAATTTTTTTGGGATCTGGGTTGTATGGACCTTAAATGGAAACTATAGTCAGATTAAATCTTTTGATATGTAGTACTATACCTTAGTGAGAAGTCTTTCTCCCCAGTAGATGTTTCATCTGAAGCAGAATGATTGAGTAGGCAGCACTGATAAACTCCTGCACCAGGAAATGGGTATGTGACATGTACTGGCCAGTTTTCCATGAAAAGGTACCCTCCCCAGGACATTTTTGCCCTACTTACTACTTAAGACCTTCGTACAAGTTAGCTTATCATCTGTAATCTTCTGCTTTCCAAATTAAAAATAATGAGGCCAAAAAGTCAGCACACTGCTTAACCAATTAACCTTTTATACTTCTACCTAAAGATTTTATGTTTAGAGCTCAGCCTGAACCCACCCAACTAATCCATTCCTATCCCTCCTCAAACCCTGGGTTCCACTACCTTTCTCAATCCTAGACCTTCTGCTGCTGCTTATGTATTTCACCCTGTATGATGTGTTTCCTTGGACTAAAGAACCCACTTGTTCTCCCTCATAGTCTGCTCAAAGGGGATGTGTCATGGCAGCCAAGTACTATCAGAAAAGTGCTCTTCCTCACACACCTTTTCCCTCAGTCCCCAGTGCTCTCAGTGTTGCTTGTTTCAGCTGAATTTCTGGAGGAAGAGACATGGTAATGAACACTGTCTTCAGTACTGGTTAGCCTCATTGCCTCCAGCCTTCTGAATCCTCCCTAATTAGTAGCTACAAAATTCTGTCCATTCAGAAAATTATATAATGGCATTTACACATGAACAAAGCCAAGAAAACCATAAAATCTCTTTTTTCTAATACCTATGTGAAGCTGATTTTAGTATAGAGGAGGGAAGTTTAATAATTTATGATGATTATGAAACAAAACCACATTTATTTCAAGCTACAGTCGCATTAGTACATTGAACTCTACTGTGACATGTGGTGTTCAGGCAAATCTTATAGCCAGACAACCTCTGATGGGCCAGTCATGAGAATGTTGTTTATATGATTTGTTTGCCTTAAAGTCCTACTATTTTATCATACCAATAGTTATAAAAAGGCCTACTGTTTAAATAAATTTCATAGGACTCTCATTAATGCAAACATGGGTTTTCTTGTTTTCGAGTTTACTTATTTTCTGCAATATGCCAAATTCACTCAAAGTTTGCAATGTTACACAAACTGAGTATTTAGTACTTTGGCTACTCATCATACGCTCAAGGAACAATGGCATAAATATGTGGATTCGACTACACCAAATTAAAGTGGTAAATTTGGATCTTAAGACATGGCTCCAGTTACTATTCAATAAGGCATAGAAAATATGGTGACCAAGTGCCAGCATGTGCTATGAATTGTCTGCCACTGAAATGAATGTATAAACAATTCTCTAAGCAACAATGCTGGCAACAAAAATGTATCAAAACACTTACACTGTCCTTTCTTATGATATTCCATGCTTATTTCCAGTATGTTGTCATTAAAATAGAAAAAGATAGTTAGTGTGGCTCTTATACATACACCACTACTAATACTACTAGTATTTCATGATAATTATCTCTATTGCTGCTACAATATGCTATTCACTGACTATGTACAATTGTATATGACTGTCTTCAGGAGATAAAATCAGCACTTGATGAATATGACCATGATTGTGAAGCTAATGATAAAACAATGGCCCCATACAGAGAGTTTTCTTCAGTAGCTCCTTTTAAAGATCTAAGAAGGAAAACTTGTATTGTTAGGATGCAAAGTGATGCAGGAGATCTTAACTTATTGATGGTGAGTCCGATCTCAACGATTTCAGTTTTTTTGTATTTTTATCCACCAGACCTTTTAATTTAATGGGGAATTAAGCCAAAATGTAATCTAGTTATTTAATACTTCAGTTTAGGATTATTCATTTCATGGCAAAATGCCAGTCAGAGAGCAACTGCACTGAGCATGACTGTTTATTAACATAATTTACACTGACCAAATTAATTTGAGGTGGCTGCTTAGTAAATGGTGAAGCAGTTAGAATAACAGTTTGTCAAATGATACAAGGGAAGTGTATCACAACTGTGGTTGGAAACATATGTACACATTTTTTTTCCTAACTATCGCTTCATTATGAACTATTCAATCTGATGAATCATACACAAGAGATTCCTCCTACAACTAAACTTGACCAAATAAACATTATTTTAATGCAGAAAATAGATACCTTCAAATATATGTGTGGGTTGTAATAAGGTTTACTTTTCCCAACACTCAAAAGTGAATTTGTATTCCTTATTTTTAACTTTTTAAAAGGACAAAATTTATTAAACTCAGAAAGACCGCTTTGAGTTTCTGAGTATGAAGAAATCTCGCATTGTTCTAGTGAGATTTCTTTTGAGATTTGGGATCAAGTTTTCTATCCTGATTTTTCAAACTTTTTGATGGAAAGTTAGCCATGCTACTAATGTAAAGTATGGCTACCTTTCCATTAAAAAAAAAAAAAATTCAAAAAATCGAGATTTGTAAAACTCAATCTCGAGAAATCTAGGGAGAACAATGTGAGATTTATCCCGGTAAACTCTGAGTTTGATAAATTTCACCCACTTTGAGTTGAGTTTATTTAAATACAAGTATAACTCAGTTGGCCCATAAATCCCTACAACATCATAAGGACACTACCATTTCCTAAGGGGGAGCAGCAAATGTGCATTGAACATTTTGCTTTTTTTTGCACAATTATAGAGATTGTGGTGTGCTCCCATAATTTTTATAATTTTGTAGGAGAGCAGATTTGCTTTCTAGAAAACTGGTCCAAAGTATTTTTACTTAGTATATTTTACATATATTTTATATATATTTTTAACATTGTGTATTCCTATGGGAGACCTTCTCTTGCATTAAAGGATATATAACCTTTGACATTATTCATAAGGCACTTCCAAATAAAAATGCTACCAAACAAAGCAGGTGCCCACCATGTATGGGAATCCTTACTGATATATATATATATATAGTAATAAATAATCTATACCTAATTATAAATTCTGAAAAAAACACAATGGTCTAGACCAGGGGTCGGCAAACTTTATTCAGGAGGGAGCCATTTCACTCCCTCCTCCGGTGGCGATAACCATCTTCTGAGCCACCGGAGGAGGGAGGCGTGCCCTCTCCCGACCCCATGACCACTGACAGCCAATCAGAAGAGCCGTCGGCGGTCATAGGCGGGTCTTGGGCGTGGCTTCGGCAGTGCGGCCCGAGCCACAACAAGGCGGCTAAAGAGCCGCATGTGGCTCGCGAGCCGCACTTTGCCGACCACTGGTCTAGACAATGTTAATTTATTTTGTTTGTTAATGAAATTTTTAGTCAGGTCAGAATTATTATATAGCCGATTGTGTTTCCCACAATTCATTGCATTCATTTTGCAATGAATTTGTTTGTGACTCAAAAAATTTATTTAAATTGTTTCCATAATTAGCATTACTAAACTTACTGAACTTTAATTATGGAGCTGACTATTATAAAGACAATTTTCTATTTCAACAGGGGGTGTTTTACTGGCTTCTTTCTTACCAACAAGGCATTTCTGATATACAAGTAGATACATATTGTCTTTTTAACACACATTAGGCCTCATATGTCTCAGAGATTCTATCTGAAACTTACTATTTTCATCACTGCATCGGGGTCTGCCCTTTAAAAAGCGTAATGCATCAAATAAAATACCAGTGCAAAGGCAGAAATAAATGGCACTTAATTTATCTATTAATTTATACCTTTTATCAAAAAGAAAATGATTATCTTAACAAATAAAATGGAAATATTTAAAAGGAAATAATTAGGGATTACAGTATTCATTTAAGAGCTCAGAAATACCCTTGAGTCATATTATCTGCAGATGGAACACAGAGGTAAGCCTATTGGCAACACACTTTAAATTTGGGCAAAATTGACTAAAGACAGAAAGACAACTCTTGGTCTTTAAGAGTTTATCGCACGAGATCTCAAGTTTTTCTGATCTATCGAAAAATCGAGATAGAAAAACTCGCGGGAACAAGGAGAGATCCTGCGCAACAAACTCGAAAAGACCAAGAACGGTCTTTCCGACTTTAATATATTTCACCCTAAATGTGTAAAAGAATGGGAATTTGAATAAGTAATAATATAGAAGAAATAGCAATTCTTATATCTGCAGGTTAAAAACAATACATGAATAATTGTTAGAGTTGTTAAAACTGAATACTAGTTAGTCATTAACATTGTAGGCATCTCTTGATTAAACAAAAAGCCAGCATCCTTGCTATGCAAATGACTGCAGATTGAAAAAAGAAAAACATCAATAGGTGCTACAGTCTGCAAATAGTTTCAGTGTCGGCTTGGCAACTGTGACTCACGCTGTTGGACAAGTGAAAAGAAAACCGCAGTCAGCAGCTATTCAGCAGCAAATCATTAATTAATTACATTTTAATGAACCTTAAGCAGCTACTGTGGGAGCCTTCAGAAGTTTATCAAAAATGAAGAATTGCCTTGTGTTAATCTTAAGATGACTAAAAAAAAAAATTCACAGGGCCCTTGGGTGATAGTTCTTCACAATTTATACGTATCATGTTAAACTTCACAGTTTAAGAAGTGCTAGAAATTTCACTTGTGTTTCCAGTTCAGATAGAATCAAATGAATTATTTTATTTTCCTGTAGAAGCCAATTTGAAGGAGTAGTTCATGAGGAAAATCACTATAATGCTAACATAGTATAACTGCATCTTACAATCCGTTAAACACAGTTGTAAGGGAACAACATTTCAGATGCAATGTTATTTTTATTGTAACAGTCAATTTGAAAATGTTTCTGTATTAATAATTGCTAAATAGTAAATGATCAATTGGTTTATAAGAATTATGTATGCTACTGAAGCAGCTCTATAAAACTGATGACGTGGGTGGAAACTGTTTGGTATGATAGCACACACTCAAAATTATTTGAAGCCAAAGAGAATCTGTAGAACAGTATATAAACCATAGCATGGACCAAATTCTTTAATGATAATTTTAAGGCAAGATACCAGTTGTGGTGTGCGGAATTGAAGGAAGCAGTGAAAGACAGAAAGGTGTAGAGAACGATGATCCATAAAGTGATTGAGAGTCGGCTGCGACTGAACGGATAATTATCAAGTTATGTATTAATGATTTAGGCAAGATATTAAGGGCAAAATTTATTAAATTCGAAATTGGCGATTTCGACGCTTCGATCAAAAAATTGTACTGATCGATCGAAATTGCTTCGATCAATCGAAATTTGATTTTGATCGATCGCATCGCCGATTTCGCCTTTGATAAATTTTGCCCATATACTCTTATGTCAGTCAGTTTTACACTATGTAGAAGAATTTATGACAAAATAACATGTCCTTCAACTATCACTATATGGAATTAGTTAGATTTTTTTTTAGTCATTACTAGAAGACAAATGCCCTTCAGAATTCAGATTTAAGTAGGTTTTTTGACCAAATCATTTATTGTATTTATTTGTTTTAAACTTTTTGGTTATGGCTTTTTTTTTTTAAAGTAATTTTACAGGTTGTAGGTCAGGAATTGTTGAGTAAGAAAGGGTTTTGACACACATGGAAAGTATTATAATGCTTAACAGGCAAATTAATGAAAGGTTTATTTATTCTGTAAATGTTTTGAACTTATGCCTGCAATGTATTTAAATTACCCTACCATTTGAAACCCTCTCTTTGAACAAAATTGTACTGTTTTTCTGGAAAAGTCTTTTCAATTGCTTGCATATATTTTCTCACATTAAACATAGACACTGTGAACACTAGGGCAAAATTTATTAAACTAAGTTAAGTTTACTGGGAGAAATCTCGCATTGTTCTCGCGAGATTTCTTTCAAGATTTTGAGATCGAGTTTTTTGATCCAGATTTTTCAAAATTTTCTATGGAAAGTTATCCATGCTACTAATGTAAAGTATGGCTACCTTTCCATAAAAAAATAAAATAAAAAAATTTGAGATAGAAAAACTCGGAGGGGAATTCAGGATAGTAAGAAGTGAGGTGTGGAGTGTTCGCCTCACTTCAGACTAACTGATCTGCACGTGGACATCAGCGAGCACATTAAAGGGATTCCAGTCTCGGCGAGAGCAAAAGAGTCGCTCTCGCCGAGACTGGAATCCCTTTAATGCGCTCACTGATATCCGTGTGTAGGACATCAGCGAGCACAGATCAGTCAGTCCAAAGTGAGGCGGACACTCCGCACCTCACTTCGGACTATCCTGAATTCCCCCCTCGATCTCAAAATCTCAAAAAATCTCATGAGAACAATGACCCAGACAGTTCTTTCCAAGTTTAATAAATTTCATCCGTCTTATAGTTACTAAAGTTGGAAACCTTATTATCGCCCATTTCCGACTGTTATTGCCATTATTTGGGGGGATTTGGGTTATTTCATTGGTAGCATTTTAGCAAGCTGCAATTTTTATTTTATTGTGGCAAAGTGTGTGGTAAATTTATCAATATCAATATTGTTCAACATTGTATAGCGGTAATGGATTTAACTGTAAATTTAAATGTAAAAATTAACTTTTCTTTATCGATATCCATATGTATATTGATATCGTTATATACGCCATTTCAACAAACACAACTTTGAATCTAAAATCTCACTCAGTGCACATTGAAAATAATGAATAACACCACCCAGAGAGTGGCACAATGTAATGTATCTGAGATTGACTGAAAAAAAACAAACAAATATTTTAGTAAATATTGGGTTAAAATCATCAGTGAAATTATTGGCAATATTGATATTATCTAGTGGTAACAATATATACAATGAAAACCAGTGCTGGACACCTACAAAGGGGTACAGTAAATAGGAGAAGAGGTCGAAATTGGTAAAAAAAATACAATTTATTGTTCAATTTCAAAACGAAAATCAATTTGACTTTAGTAAATATGCCGGGTTTTATCAGGTTCCTCATTATGCTTGATCCTCATCACTGAAGTCTTATTTTCACGATCACTCACCCATTTCACTTTTATTTAATTTTTTAGTACTATCTTTCTTTAGTATCAATAATTTAACACCGCTGCACATTTCTTTCAATATTTCATACGTGCATACCATTATATCAAATATCACTAAGTAAATGTTGATACTATAATCACTAGACACAT